>CM077931.1:8117852-8235352 GCA_039797435.1 Crotalus adamanteus
AATAAGGAATAGAATAGAAAATAGAATAGAATAGAATAGAATAGAATAGAATAGAATAGAATAGAATAGAATAGAATAGAATAGAATAGAAGTAGAATAGATGTAATGGGGAATGGAATGGAATGGAATGGAATGGAATAGAATAGAATAGAATAGAATAGAATAGAGAATAGAATAGAATAGAATAGAATAGAATAGAAAATAGAATAGAATAGAATAGAATAGAATAGAATAGAAGAATAGAATAGAATAGAATAAGAATAGAATAGAATAGAATAGAATAGAATAGAATAGAATAGAATAGAATAGAATAGAATAGAATAGAATAGAAAAAGAACAGAACAGAACAGAACAGAATAGAATAGAATAGAATAGAATAGAATAGAATAGCAGAGTTGGGAGGGACTTTGGAGGTCTTCTAGTCCAACCCCCTGCTCAGGCAGGAAACCCTCTACCATTTCAGACAAAGAGTTGTCCAGTCTCTTCTTAAAAACTTCATTTGGAGCATCCACCGCTTCTGGAGGCAGGTTGTTTCACTGATTAATTGTTCTCACTGTCAGGAAATTTCTCCTTAGTTCTAGGTTGCTTCTCTCCTTCATTAGTTCCATCCGTTGTTCTTGTCCTGCCCTCTGGTGCTTTGGAGAATAGCTTGACTCCCTCTTCTTTGGGGCAGCCCCTCAGATCTTGAAACACTGCTCTCATGTCACCCCTGATCCTTCTTTTCATCAGACCGAGATACCCAGTTCCAGAAACCGCTCTTTATAGGTTTTAGCCTCCAGTCCCCTGATCATCTTTGTTGCTCTTCTCTGTGCTCTTTGTAGAGTCTCCACATCTTTTTTTTACATCACCAAAACTGGATGCAGCATTCCAAGGGTGACTTTACCAAGGCATTTTAAAGTGGATGGCCAAGCACGATAGCACAGAATCGTCAAACCACCCATAGGATCCGGGAGCAACGTTTGAGCCAAAGGTGAAACCTCCTAAGCTAGCAAATGGCACGACTCAAAGTCCATCAAGCACAGATCAGCCCGGGACAGCTTTATGGTTTACACCCACACCTGTTATTACCACGGGAGGGGCCCAGTTGACCTACCGCAGCCCCCTCCATCAGCTTCCCACTGTCCAGTTATCAAGGGCAGGTGTTGAAAGCCCCCACCCTCACTAAATCCATCCGTCTCCAACCGGGGAGCCAGGTCCCCCCAGGACCTACTGCCTTCCTGCCTTGATATAATACCCAAATCACACTTGTATATCACATTAGCACTCTTTCTTTCTATTTTCATCTCAATCCCCCAACACTTATTCCTGGGTCTCAATTGTTCTTTCTAAAAGAGTCTGCTGGGACCTTGTTATTTTTATAGCGGCGGTAAGCCAGCTCGGCTGCCAGAAGAGAGAAAGGGGGGTGGGTGGGATTTCAAAAGACGGCAGAGCCCCCCCCCCCCCCCCCGGAGCATGAGAGAGAAAGAAAGAGAGAAAGAGAGAGAGAGAGAGAGAGAGAGGGGAGAGAGAGAGAGAGAGAGAGAGAGGTTGCAGGAATTAGAAGGAAAGCAATCCTCTGATCTTGTCCTGGTCACCTCTGCACACAGGAGCTTTCAGATGTGAGGAGGATCTGAGTTCTAGAAATTATTATTATTATTATTATTATTAATAATAATATCCCAGGTCCTGGGTAAGGACTCGATAGGTAAACAAAATGCCAAATCAGGTCTGAACATCTGGCTGACTGTGCGATGATCCATAATAATAATAATAAAGTTGGAAGGGACCTTGGAGGTCATCTAGTCCAACCCCCTGCTCAGGCAGGAAATCCTCTATCATTTCGGACAAAGGGCTGTCCAGTCTCTTCTTAAAAACTTTCAGTGTTGGAGCATTCACCGCTTCTGGAGGCAGGTTGTTCCACTGGTTAACTGTTCTCACTGTCAGGAAGTTTCTCCTTAGTTCCAGGTTGCTTCTCTCCTTGATGAGTTTCCACCCGTTGCTTCTTGTCCTGCCTTCAGGGGCTTTGGAGAAGAGCTTGACCTCCCTCTTCTTTGGGGCAGCCCCTGAGATACTGGAACACTGCTATCATGTCCCCCTTGGTCCTTCTCTTCATTAGACTAGACATACTCAATTCCAGCAACCGTTCCTTGTATGTTTTAGCCTCCAGTCCCCTGATCCTCTTTGTTGCTCTTCTCTGCACTCTTTCCAGAGTCTCAACATCTAGAAGAGAATAGAGAATAGAGAATAAAATATAGAATAGAATAGAGTAGAGTAGAGTAGAGTAGAGTAGAGTAGAGTAGAGTAGAGTAGAGTAGAGTAGAGTAGAGTAGAATAGAATAGAATAGAATAGAATAGAATAGAATAGAACGGAGTAGAGTAGAATAGAATAGAATAGAATAGAATAGAATAGAACCTGGAAGGGACCTTGGAGGTCTTCTAGTCCAGCCCCCTCCTCAAGCAGGAGAATGCATACCATCTCAGACAAGCGACTGTCCAAAAATCAAGGGTGGTGGCCAGAGTCTATGGATTTTCTACACCAGAACCTGGGTAGAAAGTTACCAAATGTTTCCACAAAGTTCAACCCTTGAATCTGATAATCTACTGGATTATCATGGCTGGCTGAGGAATCTGGGAGTTGAAGTCCACAAGTCTTAAAGTTTCCCCTGCACTGGACAAATCTAACATCCAGAGCACCAAGAAATATTGGAAGGAGTGGATTGAAGGACTCGGTCACAGTTCTGGCCTTGCTTTCTCCAAATAGCCAGTGCAAATTTCAGAAGCAGCAGTGGAAAACCTAGATATTTCTTGTCCTTGAATGGGGCGAGGTCGTACGACAGAGGGGTCCAGTCCAACCGTGGCAACTTTTAAGGCTTGTGGACTTCAATTCCCAGAATCCCCCAGCATGGCTGGCTGTGGAAATCTGGCATTTAAAGTCCGCAGGTCTTAAAGTTTGGAGATCTCTGCTGTAAGAGAATGGAAAGCCAGCCTGTGCTTCTGTGCACCAAGAAAGATAAATCAATTCTGGGTAGCAAGGAGGCAGGAGATTAACCCTGGATGATCTTGGTTGGCCTCTTTTGGCGGGGGGGGGGGGGGGGGGGAGGGCATTCAGAAAGGTTTTTAATCCAGGATTCCTGTAGGAAAGCTGCCTTTTTGTGACACATTTCCAGAGAGTCACATCACATTCTCCTTTCCCTACGCCCCTGGCCCAAATCACCTGCCTCCCCCCCCCGGGGGGGGGCTGGCCTAACGGAAAACTAATTAATTCCGAGCCCGCTAATAGCCTTCTAGGTCAGGAGAAAAACAGTGATTCAATGGTATTAATTTGATCTCTAATGTTCTTGTCTTTTGCATTCTCTGCCTGATTAGCTTTGTGAAATTTAGTTTCAGTAAGTGGAAGAAAACTTCTAAGGCAATTTGCTTCAGGGGTGGAAAGCTGCGGGTCTCTTTGGATTTGCAGGAAAAAAGGGGAAAAAAAAGAGAGAGGGGCGGAAAGCAGCAAACCAGGGCTTTAATTCAATTTCTCGACAATCTTGATGGATGCCACGGGAGGTTGCCAAACCAGGCACAAACTGGGTCATCCTGAAAGACCCAGAAAATTTTCAGAGTTAGCATCTGAATTGAGGGAGAAGGGCAACAGTTTGCTGTGGTAAGTAAGAACAGAGACAAAATGTTTGCTTGGTTGGATCTTCACAAAAGGAAAGGAGAGAAGACACATCCAATCGGTTGGTCAAAAATCTCAAGTGGATATTCTCGGCTCCCATAATGGAACCTTTCAAAGAGGAAAAACAAGAAGACGTAGTTGTTTTTTTTCAATTCGCCTTTTGCTGAAGGCATGGCAATTAGCCGGCTTTGCAGAATAAACAAACCAACAAACCATAATTTCTCAAACCGCAAAGGATAAAGCCGGGCCATCCTTTAACCTGGCATGTAAATGCAGCCAACTTTTTAGTCCAAAGCAGCAATACGAGCGACTGAGAATTACCCCCCAAAGCCATAGTTGCAAGCAGGAGTGGTTGACGTCGTCCGGTTTTCCGGATCCTAAATTCCAAGCCGGTTAGAGAGAGGCCAGGTTTGCGCCATAGGTTAGGCTAAGAGAGAGCTGGCTAGTTGGCAGCCCAGCATGTTGCTTGAAGACACCCATCATCTTTTACCATGGAGAGAGATTTTGCAAGCGGAGAAAATTAAGATGTGAACAGCCTCGTGAAGCTGTGTTGTCAGGTCTGACGAGCGCTTGAAATGCCTAAATCTCTTTTTGCAGTGGGTGATTGGAAACCCCTTTTGTGGATTGCAAAACCTATTTTTTTAAAATAACGATAATAACAATAACAATAGTACCAATAGTAATAGGCGCCTTAGGTGCAATCCCCAAAAAACTGGAGCATCACTTGCACACCACTGGCATTGACAAATTCGCCATTAGTCAATTGCAAAAGGCAGCCTTACTAGGAACTACTTCCATCCTGCGACGAGATCTGTAATACCATCAAACATCCACATCTGCCTATCCCAGGTCCTTGGTAAGGACTCGATAGGCAGACAAAAATGCCAAATCCAGTCTGAACATCTGGCTGACTGTGCAATTATTATTATTAATAATAATAATAATAATAAAAGCTTGTCCCAACGCCAGACCACTCTAGAACCTTGTAAGATCTTCCTCTGGAGCCCGTCCCAATGCCAGACCACTCTAGAACCGTGCAAGGTCTTTCTCTGGAGCCATCCCAACGCCAGACCACTGTAGAAACCGTGCAAGGTCTTCTGGAGCCCGTCCCAGCTCCAGAATACTCTTGAACCTTGCAAGGTCTTCCTCTGGAGCCCGTCCCACCTCCAGAACACTCTTGAACTTTGCAAGGTCTTCCTCCGGAGCCCGTCCCACCTCCAGAACACTCTTGAACCTTGCAAGGTCCTTCAGAGCCAGGAAAATCTTCCAGAGAAACAGATGCCGATTCATCATCCCGCCCCCATTGCTGTGCCAGGGCAGAGATGACCCACCCCAGCCCTCTCTTCCCTTCCACAAGGCGGGCATTTGCCTTCTGTGGTCCCAGCCACAATGGAGAGGCAGGGAGGCCGAGGGAAAGGGGAGACGGGGGGGGCATACTTGAGGGGGACACCGGGGGGGGGGGGGGAACAGAGAGAGGAAGTGACACCGGCTAAGAAAGCTTGACCACTGCAGGAGAGGCCATGTGTGCGTTTTCTCACCAGCCGAGTCCTGTTCAACAGGGAGCCTTTGACCGGCCCATTGTTCCCTTGCCAAAGGACCAGAGAAGGGAGAGGGTGAACAATTAGGTGGGTGGGACATTCACCAGCCGAGGGGAGGGGGGGGGTTAGGAGCTGCTAGCTGGTCTTTTCAATCCTCCTTTCGGCCAACGCGGAGTGACAGCTGAATGACAACCATTTCACAAGGACCAGCTCTCCCTGGCCTCCAATGTTCCAACGCCAGCTTCACACACACACACACACACACACACACACACACACACACACACACACACCACCAATCCCAGTTGCATCGGGGCACCCCAACGCAGCTGCAGGAGCTGGGAGGTCTGTCCATTGTTCTACCTGGGCAGACATCTCCCCCTTCTTTTTCTCTCCCCACCCCACAACTCCCCTGACACCACACACATACACACACACACACACTCTAAACTTTGCAGACGGGACCCACACGGCGAATGAAGGCAAAAACAAGAGGAACAAAAGTTAGCCCGGGAGGTTGAGAAATCGGCCCACGGTCTCCGGTGACCCAGGCGGACTCATTCTGCGGCGGGAGAGAGAAAGATGGAGGACCGGCCAGCTGCAGCACCCGAGGGCTTTGAAAGGGGAGGGGGCCTCAGTGACCCTGGACGTGACCTCGAAGCCACAACGCGGGCCTCCTTGAGGGAGAAAGCAAGAGAGTCCCAGCGCCGGAATTGGACTCAGATTTGGCTACGCTTGATCACCAACTGCTAACGGAAATCCTGAGAATACTGGAGGGGGGCTTGGGTGCAAAAGAAGACGTTGAGACTCTAGAAAAAGTGCAGAGAAGAGCGACAAAGATGATCAGGGGATCGGAGGCTAAAACATAATGAAGAATGGCTGCAGGAACTGGGGCATGGCTAGTCTAGCGAAGAGAAGGAGCAGGGGAGACACGATGGGCAGTCTTCCAATATTTGAGGGGGCCGTCACAGAGAGGAGGGGGTCAGCCTATTCTCCAAAGCACCTGAAGGAGAGAAGCAACCTGGAAATAAGGAGAAATTTTCTGACAGTGAGAACAACTGGTTGGTAGGGAAAGTCAACCTAGCTTCACCCGCCTCCTTCAGCCGTCTCAAGAGAACCCATATTGTTGTTGTTAATTGCGAAGTCGTGTCCGACCCCATCGCGACCCCCATGGACAACGTTCCTTCAGGTCTTCCTGTCCTCCACCATCTTCTGGAGTCCATTTAAGTTCACACCTACTGCTTCAGTGACTCCATCCAGCCATCTCATTCTCTGTCGTCCCCTTCTTCTCTTGACCCTCCATCTTTCCCAGCATCAGGCCCTTCTCCAGTGAGTCCTTCCTTCTCATTAGGTGGCCAAAGTATTTGAGTTTCAACTTCAGGATCCAGCCTTCTAAAGAGCAGTCGGGGTTGATCTCTTCTAGCACTGACCGGTTTGAACGCCTTGCAGTCCAAGGGACTCGCAGGAGTCTTCTCCAGCATTGACGAAGAGAAAAATATGTTTAGACCAGCCTGTGCAAGCAACGCACCCATTCTTGGGAAGAAAAGATGGGGGCGGGTGTAACATCCCCTATTTTAATGTATTTTGATTGGGACAAATATTTACCCTGATTTCTCTGCTCCCGCCCTTTTGAAATGCAGATAAGAGCATTTAAATATACTCAGTCAAACAAACTCCCTGGCCATCTAGAGGCCGGATGTCCAACTTTGGCAATCCGTGGACTTCAACTCCCAGAATCCCGCTTGGGAATTCTGGGAGTTGAAGCCCACAAGTCTTAAAGTTGCACAGATTGGACACAATTGGTCTAGACTAGGGGTCTTCAAACTTGGCCCTTTTATGACCTATGGACCCTCAACTTCCAGAATTCCTCAGCCAGCGTGCTGGCTGAAGAATTCTGGGAGTTGAAGTCCACAAGTCATAAAAGGGCCAAGTTTGAAGACCCCTAGTCTAGAGGTTTGCTGCTAGGAGAAAGTTGTGATGATGGAGGCAACCCACAACAATAAAAACAAAAACCCCAGTCACCGCTAGAGGTCAGGTTCTCAGCCACAATAAGCTTTTCTACATCTAAATTGTAGAGGTCCCACCTTCCCAATAGGACAGGTGCTTCAAAGTGTAGGAAGAAAAAGAGAAAGATTGGAAAGAAAGAAAATTAAACAACTGGGAGTTTGTGACCTCATTGCTCCAGGTTTGATCGATGACATGATAGTCACGCTTCTGCTGGAAAAAACTCAGAGAAGAGCAACTAAGATGATCCAAGGCCTGGAGACTAAAACATACAAAGAACGGCTGCGGGACTTGGGTTTGGCTAGTCTGAAGAAAAGAAGAAAGAGGGGGGACATGATAACAATTTCCAGTATTTGAGGGGCTGCCACAAAGAAGAGGGGGTCAAACTATTCTCCAAAGCACCAGAGGGCAAGACAAGAAACAATGGACGGAAACTGATCAAAGAGAGAAGCAACCTGGAATGAAGGAGAAACTTCCTAAGAGTGAGGACAATTAGCCAGTGGAACAGCTCTCCACCAGAAGTTGTGGGCGCTCCATCACTGGAGGTTTTTAAGAGACTGGACGGCCACTTGTCTGAAATGGTACAGGGTTTCCTGCTTGAGCAGGGGGTTGGACTAGAAGACCTCAAAGGTCCCTTCCAGCTCTATTCTGATTGATTGATTGATTGATTGATTGATTGATTGATTGATTGAAAGGGTCTAGGCCGGGTCTCCTGCTTGAGCAGGAGGTTGGACTAGAAGACCTCCAAGGTCCCTCCCAGCACTATTGTGACTGATCGATAATAATCATAGTTTATGAAACATGTACGCCACCTGACTCTGAACGACTCCAGGTGGCAACCTCATTCTATGCAAGTTGGACCTTCTGGTCTTCAAGATCTGGTCTTCTCTTAGGATCTGCTCCACCCCAAGGCCCCCCGACCCTCCCCCCGACCTTCCTTTTTAGGAATCAGCCTGGGGTGCTGCAAAGAAGGTACCCAAAAAAAACTGAATCTGTGAATGCCACACCTGGGGATACTGAGGCAGAACGATGGAGAAGTTGACCCAAGCAGCTCAGCTTCTGGATATATATATATTGAAAGGTGCCCCATTAGCAGGGCTAAGGACAAGGATGACTTTTCAGGGGGGATCCCCCCCTTCCCAAGTCCCCCCACCAAAAACAGATGCTTCTTTTCACAGGCGATAAAGTTAGCCTCTGCCAGATTCCCCCCCCCCCAAACGTCCCCCCCCCAGCCTCTGAATATAAAGCCGTGGCGCATATCACAACATTTTCCTTCCCTCCGTTTTCGTTTCAATTTATAGTTCACACACGCGGCTTAAAGACGCCGATTTGAGATCAAAACAGAACTGGGGGTTAGAGAGCATCTGTTTTAGAGGCGCCCGCCATGCGCCTCGAGACAATTTTAGACAAACGTGTTATAAACACGATCTGTGGAGCTTCGCAGTTCGTGGAGAGCTGTGGGACGGGGAGCACGTGAGGGTGACTTTTGGGGCTCATGAAATGTTCCGTGCCGAGCTGTGAAGCCAACTCTGGTTTGTTTTTAAGAAATAATTTCTGGTGTGTGTGTGTGTGTGTGTGTGTGTGTGTGTGTGTGTGTGTGTGTGTTGGGGGGGGTTGGAAGAACAGGAAAGGAGAAAAAGATTTTTTTTTCCCCCAATCAGGATGGACCCCATACCTACAGAACAGATGTCAGCAAATCAACAGCTGGAAACATCTAGGGTTCTTCTAGGGATGAGAGCCCGTTTTTCTTGTCCACAGTTGGGTCTGAGCTACTTCTTGAACAGTTAGAACAGTCAGAACAATTAGCCAGTGGAACAACCTGCCTCCAGAAGTGGTGAAGGCTCCAACACTGGACGTTTTTAGACAGCCATTTGTCCGAAATGGTATAGGGCAGGGGTGTCAAACTGCCGGCCCGCAGGCCAGATGCGTCATGCTGAAACCACACCCACTCCAGCTCCGGCAATGGGGAAAAAGTCACGATACATTGCGACACGTCACCTGACGTCGCTAGTTTGACATCCCTGGTATAGGGTTTCCTGCCTGAGCAAGGGGTTGGACTAGATGACCTCCAAGGTCTCTTCCAACTTTATTATTATTATGGATCATCGCACAGTCAGCCAGATGTTCAGACTGGATTTGGCACTTTTGTCTATCTATCGAGTCCTTACCCAGGACCTGGGATAGGCAGATGTGGATGTTTGATGGTATTACAGGTATCGTCGCAGGATGGAAGCAGTTCCTAGTAAGGCCGCCTTTTGCAATTGACTAATAGCGAATTTGTCAATGCCAATGGTGTTCAAATGGTGCTCCAGTTGTTTTGGGATTGCACCCAAGGCGCCTATTATTATTATTATTATTATTATTATGGTCATCGTCATCGTCATCATTATTAGAGAGAAATGACTTTTCTCAATGGGAAGAATCCAGGTTAGGACTAGTTTTTGAGTAAGCAGGCCATAGTCCTTTCTGCATCCAGGTGTCTGTCAGCTCTGTCAAGCCTATCAGGACTCACTGCAAAAGTGACCCTCTGCGCCCCGCAGCATCATCTGTACGTGATGGGGCATGACTACAGTTCGTCCAGAATGCAGCCGCGCGAGTGATAGTGGGTGCTCCTCGATACACCCACGTTACACCTATCCTCCGCGAGCTGCACTGGTTGCCTATTGGTCTCCGGGTCCAATTCAAGGTGTTGGTTATTACCTTTAAAGCCCTATATAGCTCAGGGCCAGGCTATTTGCGAGACCGCCTACTACCTCATAGTTCCCTTCGTCCGCTTAGATCCCACAGGCTGGGCCTCCTTCGGGTCCCGTCGGCCAAGCAGTGCCATTTGGCGGGGGCCGCGGAGGAGGGCCTTTTCTGTGATGGCGCCCACGTCTTGGAACCAGCTCCCCCCCCCCCCGGAGATTAGGACCGCTCCCACCCTGTTGGTTTTCCGTAAGCTGCTTAAGACCTGGCTTTTCTGGCAGGCCTGGGGTTTATAAAATCTGACCCCTGGATGACTGTTTTTGTACTGTTTGTTTTGTCATGTTTTATGGTGTTTTTATTGTTAGCCGCCCAGAGTCCTGCGGGAGTGGGGCGGTTTATAAATTTTAAAAATAAATAAATAAATGAGGGCGGAGTCTTGTCCCCGCTGCCCAGCTGCCATGTGCTTGGCTGTGCTGCTCTGCACAGGCTGCGCCCGGGGTGAGTCTCCTCCAGGGGGGGCTGCTGGTGAGAAGGGGACCACGGGGGGGTGGGGTGGGGGGGGCTGGGGCAACGGCGTGCATGCCCACAGAGAGGGCTCTGAGTGCCGCCTCTGGCACCCGTGCCATAGGTTCGCCACCACTGTCCTATGAAGCATCTGGGTGCCCGTTGCCCACGTCGGGTGCCAAGGCTCCACCCACAAGCTCTTTTGAAATGATATCATGTTTAATAACATTCCCCAAACTCCTTCCCTCTGAAAAAGGAGGAATCTCGCACCCCAAAACCCAGTTTTGGAAATAACAAAAATAGCCCAAGTTAATTCTGCTTTACTCTGATGGTGACAGATGTTAGCATCCCCTTGTTGTGAAACGATATATCAAAATGTTTAGCAGGAAAAAAACATAATCAAACATGTAAAGTTGCCTCTTTGGACCAACTGTGAACAGAAAATTTTTGGAAAGGAAGAATCAGGCAGATGGAAGGTCTTCAGATGCCATCAACTGGATTCACACAGCCCACGATGTAAGCTTTGGTTTAACCGTAGTTTTTTGAACAAGCCTGAATGAGCTGGTTCCACACACAGCCCAGTATGTGGAACGCAGGCTCTGTCCACACCATGTTGTTGTTAGTTGCGAAGTCGTGTCCGACCCATCGCAACCCCGTGGACAACATTCCTCCAGGCCTTCCTGTCCTCTACTATCTTCTGGAGTCCTTTTAAGCTCACATCTACTACTGCTTCAGTGACTCCATCCAGCCACCTCCTTCTCTGTCGTCCCCTTCTTCTCTTGCCCTCCATCTTTCCCAGCATCAGGCTCTTCTCCAGCAAGTCCTTCCTTCTCATTAGGTGGCCAAAGTACTTGAGTTTCAACTTCAGGATCTGGCCTTCTAAAGAGCAGTCGGGGTTGATCTCTTCTAGGACTGACCGGTTGGATTGCCTTGCAGTCCAGGGGACTCGCAGGAGTCTTCTCTGGCACCAGAGTTCAAAGGCCTCCGTTCTTTGTCACTCGGCCTTTCTTATGGTCCAACTTTCACAGCCATGCATTGCAACTGGGAAAACCATGCCCTTGACTATATGTACGTCCACACCGTACAGCAAGTCAAATCCATACAAAACCGTACCGTGTCTTAAACCATGGGTTGAATTTACAGTGTGAAGCACAAACATGCCTCAGGAAAGAAGTCTTGTGTCTTGATGGGTCCTGTAGACCAATTCCTTGCTCTTCAGAGGTGTAATGATGGTGATGCCGGAGCTTGAACGGCACTTTAAAAAGGGTGGGTGGGCAAAAGGGACCTTTTTATGTGTCTGTTGGGTTTAATGGAGCCTCCTAGACTCCTGGCAAGGCAATTACAGGCGAGAGTTTGATCTTATGCTTCACTGGGGGGGGGGGAGGAGGAGGAGGAGGAGGAGGAGGAGGAGGAGAAGAAGAAGAAGAAGAAGAAGAGGAAGAGGAAGAACAAGAACAAGAACAAGAAGAAGAACAAGAACAAGAACAAGAACAAGAACAGGAACAGGAAGGAGAAGAAGGAGAAGAAGAAGAAGAAGAAGAAGAAGAAGAAGAAGAAGAAGAAGAAGAAGAAGAAGAAGAAGAAGAAGAAGAAGAAGAAGAAGAAGAAGAAGAAGAAGAAGAAGAAGAAGAAGAAGAAGAAGAAGAAGAAGAAGAAGAACAAGAACAAGAACAAGAACAAGAACAGGAACAGGAAGGAGAAGGAGGAGAAGAAGGAGAAGGAGAAGAAGAAGAAGAAGAAGAAGGGGAGGAGGAGGAGGAGGAGGAGGAGAAGAAGAAGAAGGAGGAGGAGGAGGAGGAGGAGGAGGAGGAGGAGGAGAAGAAGAAGAAGAAGAAGAAGAAGAACCAGAACCAGAACCAGAACCAGAACGAGGCACATCTCCGGCTCAATCCAGGCAGGCCTTTTCCTGCATCCATGTAGGGCTAGCTCAGCGGAGCCTCCATGCTGGGAGCAGTCTATCTCAGAAGCCGGATGGGTCAAGAGGACTGAACTCAGCTTGCCTCCAGAGGCAAGAGGGTTTAAAAGAAGCCATTTGTCCAGAATGGCACATAGGAACTCCTGCCCAAGCAAGGGTGGACTAGAAGATCTCTAGTGCCCCTTCCAACTCTGTTATTCGGGAAGTCCCTGCACCCTGATCACTCGCGCCTCAGGGAGAAGAACAGGCCACCAGCTTCTCTTAGCTCCCAGCCAGCGCCTCCATCCCACGTGCCTTCAATTAAACAAGCATCGGCTGTGTGTGTGTGTGTGTGTGTGTATCGCACCACGGAAAGGATAAACGGGGGGGGGGGGGAAGTGACTCTGCCTTCTGCAACGTATCAACAATATTGCTGACACTGATCTGTAGCCGGGACTGTCTTTTTTGAATAAACATGATGTCACTCACGTTCCATTCATCCACTTTTGGACAGCTGCTGTCAGCCCAGCCAGAGAAAAACTGCCACCTTTCCAGTGACAGCTGCCAGCGCAACTACTTTGTGGTGCAGCTTTACTAGCAGGCGATAGGAAGGAGGGACTGGGGCGGGGGGGGGATAGGGAGATGCTATTTAAAGGACGCTGCGCCACCCGGGCTGGGGCTTATGGGAACCCGGCCTCTGCCAGCTTCCAAGGCATCCGGCCAGATCGGGCACCGTGGCATGCAAAAACCATCTTTTTCCTCCAAGCTGGGATCCTCAAACTAGGAAGAGATAAAATAGCGCGTCTGGATTGTCCCCTGTTCCAATTTCAAAAAGAACAGAGTGGGAAGGGACCTTGAAGGTCTTCTAGTCCAACCCCCTGCTCAAGCAGGAGATCCTATACCATCTCAGACATGTGGCTGTCCAGTCTCTTCTTGAAAACCTCCAACGATGGAGCACCCACAACTTCTGGTGGAAAGCAGTTCCACTGGTTAATTGTCCTCACTGTTAGGTTGGTTCTTCTTAATTCCAGGTTGCTTCCATGATAGCAGTCTTCCAGTATCTCAGGGGCTGCCCCAAAGAAGAGGGAGTCAAGCTATTCTCCAAAGCGCCTGAAGGCAGCACAAGAAGCAACCGATGGAAACTCACCAAGGAGAGAAGCAACCTGGAACTAAGGAGAAACTTCCTGACAGTGAGAACAATTAACCAGTGGAACAGCTTGCCACCAGAAGCTGTGGATGCTTCAACAATGGAAGTTTTTAAGAAGAGACTGGACAGCCATTTGTCTGAAATGGTATAGGGTGTCCTGCCTGAGCAGGGGTTTGGACTAGATGACCTCCAAGGTCCCTTCCAACTTTATTATTGTTGTTGTTGTTGTTGTTGTTATGGATCATCGCATAGTCAGCCAGCTGTTCAGACTGGATTTGGCACTTTTGTCTACCTATCGAGTCCTTACCCAGGACCTGGGATAGGCAGATGTGGATGTTTGATGGTATTGCAGGTATCGTCGCAGGATGGAAGCAGTTCCTAGTAAGGCCGCCTTTTGCAATTGACTAATAGCGAATTTGTCAATGCCAATGGTGTTCAAATGGTGCTCCAGTTGTTTTGGGATTGCACCCAAGGAGCCTATCACTATTGGTAATACCCTTGCTTGCTTTTGCCACAGTCTTTCTATTTCTATTTGTAGGTCTTTGTATTTTGTTATCTTCTCCAGTTCTTTCTCGTCTATTCTGCTGTCTCCAGGCACTGCCACGTCCACTATCCAGACTTTTTTGTCTTTCTTATCGACAATTGTTAAGTCTGGGGTGTTATGTTGCAGGTGCTTGTCTGTTTGAATTCTGAAGTCCCAGAGCAGTTTAATTTTATCATTTTCTATGACTTTCTCTATTTTATGATCCCACCAGTTTTTGCTTACAGGCAAATGATATTTTTTGCAGATCTTCCAATGCACCATTGTTGCTACTTTGTCATGCCGCTGCTTGTAGTCAGTCTGTGCAATCTTCTTGCAACAGCTTACCAGGTGGTCCACTGTTTCTTCAGCTTCTTTGCATAGGCGGCACTTACTGTCTGTTGCTGTCTTCTCAATTTTGACTTTATATTATTATTATTAATAATAATATAAAGTCAAAATTATATAATAATAATAATTATTATTATTATTATCTCGAGGCTTGCCAGATGTGGCTTGACCTGAGGATGCTGGGAACAACTTCAAAGAAGACGCCTTGCCAGGCCAGACCTGTTTCGAAGTGAGGAATGAGGGGAAAGGTTTGCCCCCCTCTTTCCGAACCAAATTCCCCAACTGATTCCTTGCTGGCTGATGGTAGGATTCTAATCCACAGCATCTGGCAGGAGGCAAGGTGTCCAGGTTAATCCCCATTCCTGAGGGGGGGGTTCTCTTCCTCTGGAAGCTTGTTTTAAGACTTGCACGGTGCAAAAAAAAGAGAGGGGAGGGTCCCTGACGCAACCCAAAGCTGTTGTTTGTTTCAACCGAGTTGGCTGGCTACAAAAGCCTTGGGGGGCTGCAGGCGGGGGAGGCAGTAGTGCTTTATTCCTCTCCAGGGAGAGGAAGGAGACAATCAGAATAAGGAAAAGAGACCACGTCAGAAAGGAAAGCAGGTGGCTTTTTAAAAATGAGGCAAGAGATAATTAGCACGGGCAATGCCAGGAGGGCCCAAAGGGAAGCAAGCTCCTACCGCTTTACAAAGCCCTAGTAAGGCCACACCTGGAATACTGCAGCCAGTTTGGGTCACCCTGCCACAAAAAAAGATGTTGAGAGTTTGGGGGAAAAATCAGAGAAAAGCAACTAAGATGATCCAAGGCCTGGAGGCTAAAACATACAAAGAACGGCGGCGGGACTTGGGTTTGGCCAGTCTAGA
This sequence comes from Crotalus adamanteus, assembly GCA_039797435.1. NCBI lineage: Eukaryota > Metazoa > Chordata > Lepidosauria > Squamata > Viperidae > Crotalus > Crotalus adamanteus. The sequence goes on from CM077931.1 coordinate 8,132,995, forward strand.
GAAAAGAAGACATAGGGGAGACAGGATAGCAGTGTTCCAGTATCTGAGGGGCTGCCCCAAAGAAGAGGGGGTCAACTTATTCATCAAAGCACCAGAGGGAAGGACGAGAAACAACGGATGGAAACTGACCAAGGAGAGAAGCAACCTGGAATGAAGGAGAAACTTCCTGACAGTGAGGACAATTAACCAGTGGAACAGCTTGTCTCCATAAATCGTGGGCGCTCCATCACGGGAGGTTTTTAAGAAGAGACTGGACAGTCACTTGTCTGAGATGGTATAGGTTCTCCTGCTTGAGCAGGGGGCTGGACTAGAAGATCTCCAAAGTCCCTTCCAGCTCATTCCATTCCATATTTTCTATTCTATTCTATTCTATTCTATTCTATTCTATTCTATTCTATTCTATTCTATTCTATTCTATTCTATTCTATTCTATTCTATTCTATTCTATGATATTCTATTCTATGATATTCTATTCTATTCTATTCTAGAAGCAACAGTGAGGACAATTAACCAGTGGAACGCCACCAGAAGTTGTGGGTGCTCCATCACTGGAGGTTTTTAAGAAGAGACTGGACAGCCATCTGTCAGAAATGGTGGAAAAAGTGCAGAGAAGAGCAACAAAGATGATCAGGTGGACCGGAGGCTAAAACATATGAAGGACGGTTGCAGGAACTGGGCATGGCTAGTCTAGCAAAGAGAAGGACCAGGGGAGACGTGATAGTAGGGTTCCAATATCTGAGTGGCTGTCACAGAGAGGAGGGGGTCAGCCTATTTTCCAAAGCACCTGAAGGTCGGACAAGGAACAACGGATGGAAGCTGATCAAGGAGAGATTCAACCTAGAAATAAGGAGGAATTTTCTGACAGTGAGACCGATCAATCAGTGGAACGGGAGTTGCCTTCAGAGGTTGTGGGAGCTTCAACACTGGAGGCTTCCAAGAAGAGACTGGACTGCCATCTGTCAGAAATGGTGGAGATCTCCTGCTTGGGTGAAGAGGGTCATCTAGATGACCTACAAGGTATCTTCCAACCTCGTCTTCACCCTTCACTCTTCATTCTATTTCTATTTCTAGTATTTCTATTTCTAGTATTTCTATTATTTCTGGCTGAGAGATTCTGGGAGTTGAAGTCCACAAGTCATGAAAGGGCCCATTTTGAAGACCCCTGAACTAAACATACTCAATTCCAGCAACCGTTCTCTTCAATGACCCCAAATTACCTTCTCATCTTTGACATTATCCTGGAATTACAGCAAGACCATAGAAAAATCCTCTGAATTCCGAAGGGGGCCGACAATGACGCTTCCAGTAATGGAGACTAAACAGAGCTGAAGTCTTCTCAGAAGGTTGGTCACACCTGGGGAAGGAGATGGAAACCAACCAATGGGGGACCTTCTGTGGCAGGAAGCAGTTGTAGCTTGGTTAGCTGCTGTCCCCCAGGGTGTCTCAGTTGAGACTTTACATCAACTGCTCCACCTGTGGAGGTCAGCAAACCCAACTTGGCCCATGACTAAGTCAATGTGAGGCCATCCTAGTCAACCACAGCCTGAACCCCATTCAGATGTGTGTCTCCTCCCCAACCAAACCTCCCAGCTAAAATTTCACCATCCAGTCTCCATTTTAGAGGGTTTTAAAATACCTTTTAAGGCATTTATTTGATTTCTCGCTCAGCTGACTTGAAAGTCTCTCTTCCAGACCCCCAAGCAAAGATAACAGACTTCCGAAAGTTCCCAAGTCTATTTTCTTGCACTTTCCGTTTTAAAGGAACCGTCAACCTTTCCCTTTCTCTTCTCCTTCTCCTCCTTCTCCTCCTCTTCCACCATTTCTTCCTCTCCTCCTTCTCCTTCTCCTCCCTTTCCACCATTATTCCTCCTCCTTCTCCTTCCTTTCCACCATTATTCTTTCCTCTCTTCCTTCTCCTCCTCTTCCACCATTCCTTCCTCTCCTCCTTCTCCTTCTCTTCTCCTTCTTCTCCCTTTCCACCATTATTTCTTCTCCTCCTTTTCCTCCCTTTCCACCATTCCTTCCTCTCCTCCTTTTCCTTCTCCTCCTTCTCCTCCTCCCTTTCCACCATTATCCTTTCCTCTCCTTTTCCTTCTCTTCCTCCTCCTCCTTTTCCACATTCCTTCCTCTTCCTCTCCTCCTTCTCCTCCTCCCTTTCCACCATTATTTTCCCTTTTCTTCTTCTCCTCCTCTTCCACCATTATTTCTCCTTCTTCTCCTTCTCCTCCCTTTCCACCATTCCTTCCTCTCCTCCTTTTCCTTCTCCTCCTTCTCCTCCCTTTCCACCATTATTCCTTCTCCTCCTTCTCCTCCTCCCTTTCCACCATTATCCTTTCCTCTCCTTTTCCTTCTTTTCCTCCTCCTCCTCTTCCACATTCCTTCCTCTTCCTCTCCTCCTTCTCCTCCTCCCTTTCCACCATTATTTTCCTCTCTTTCTCCTTCTCCTCCTCTTCCACCATTATTTCTCCTTCTTCTCCTTCTCCTCCCTTTCCACCATTCCTTCCTCTCTCCTTCTCCTTCTCTTTCTCCTCCCTTCCCACCTATTCCTTCTTCTCCTCCTTCTCTTTTCCTTCTCCTCCTCCCTTTCCACCATTCCTTCCTCTCTCCTCTTTCCCTCCTCCTCCTCCTCCTCCTCCTCCTCCTTTTCCTTGCCTAAATCTCTCACCCTTCATTGCGAGGGCACCTAACGTGGAGGTCATTTCCATTAAGTGGCTTTATTATTGGTTAGATTTTATTTTTATTTTTATTTTTTACAAATTTTGATAGCGGAACCGACGTGTGTCACTTCTTCTGAGTTTCAGTTCTAAGACGTCAGAACGACCAAGTGAAAGGTTTAGGACTTAATTTAAAGTAGCAAAATTCATATTCACATTTTCACTTCTCTCTCCCCCGCCCCCCCCCCCCCGCCCCTCCTTCCTGTAGTTTGCGTGGTCTCCGACGTGGTCATAAATATACAGAGAGAGAAAGGGGGAAGGAAAAAAAAAAATAGGCCGGGGGTTTAGGAGTAAAAGAAATGGACAGTAAATAAGGCACGTGGCAGTCTCTGAAAAAGAAAAAATATCACACAAGCTTTAGCCAACTTAAATTAATTGCCATTTCCCTGGCCCAAATCCATAAAACTGTACACGGACACAAATGTTGTGTGGGCAGTGGTCATTCCAAGTCAGCCCTCCAATCCACGGGGGGGGGGGCTTTCGGACCTCGCCCGGCTGTGGAGCTGCAGCCCAGCGGTGTCCCAAGTTGAAAAAGAAAAAAAAAATCCATTTGGAATTGGACTAAGAATCGTTTCTTTCCTTAAAAAGGTAAGACACACAGAGACGCGCGCACGCCGCCCCTGGAGCCGCGGGGAGGGTCATCAGAAGAGGTTGGTCAGCGTGGTCTGTGAAGGGCTGCGGGATTCGTGGACGTCCAAGCTGCTGGACACGGAGCCCAAGACCGAAGTCACGGAGGGCATGCTAGGGTTCGTCAAGTCTGTTAAGGTGGTGGGGGTCCGGGAGGGGCTTAGGGAGGTATTGGAGATCTCCGATGCCGGTCCGGATGGGGTGCCGGTCTGGAGGGCCGAATCGGACGCCTTGTCCACTCCCGTGTTCTCCTGGCGTAAGAGGTTCCGTCGGAATTTGGCTCGGGCATTCTGGAACCAGACCTAAAACCGTTCCACGGGAAGGAAAGGAAGGAAGGAAAGAAAGAAAGAATGAACTCAGGTGAGAATACACACCCAAGGCAGAAGCTTGTCCACCCCAAGGATTAAAACGCCCCGACGCAAACGGAGCGACGTGGAAGATGCAGTACAATGCAGTGAGCGGTGTGCAGCTCTGTACCTTCACAACTGCTTCACAAACGCACGGCGCAACAGAGGAAAACAAACCCACCAGGACAAGATTCAGCCGTCCAACATCTGCATTTAAAAGACAAAGGCTGCTTTTTCGAAGGCCACATTTTGGACAGAGAGGACCGCTGCTTTGAAAGAGGGGTCAAAGAGGCCACCTAGGTCAAAATTGAACAGCCCTCTCTCGACAGAGAGGGAGGGGTAGGACATCGTCTATCTCCACTCTACAACACGGTCGTTTCAGCAGTTCCAAGAAGGCTCCATGCCCATTTGCGCCACTCAGGGGACAGATAAACCTCCAAGAGGCCTGGACGATTCTCAGAAAGAGCACAAATGACCAGCTCTCTGCCAGGAGTATAAATCCTTCCCTTCCCCACCATTCAGTCAGAACCGGAAGAAGCTTCTGGGATGAGAAGCGAAACGTCTTCGGAGGAAAAACAAGAAAGTCCCAGTCGCCTCCTGGAAAAAGCACCTTTGGGTCAAGGCAGGTGGGTGAGGGGATTCTTTAAAACATCTCCCATTCCCAGTATGGATCGATTGGCACTGGGGCCGTCCAGCGGATCGTCTTGATTTATTTAGCGCATGGCTTATCACACATACAGGTGGTCCTCAACTCACAACAATTTGTTTTCATGACTGTTCGGAGTTACAGCAGCACTAAAAATGGCAACCTACAACCGTTTTTCACAGTTACGGCCATTGCAGCACCCCTGTTATCATGTGATCAAAACTCAAGAGGTTTGGCAACTGATTCATATTTATGACTGTTGCAGCATCCCAGGGGGGTGTCACGTGATCCCCTTTTGCGACCTTCTGACAAGCAAAGTTCATGGGAGAAGCAGGATTCACTTAACAACCAGGTGACTAACTTATCAACTCAAAGCATTCACTTGACAACGGAGGCAAGGAAGGTGGTCAAATGGGGCCCAATCCACTTAACAAGGGTCTGGGCCGGTATCTGCCCTCAACTTACGACCGGTCGTGATGTGATCTGCAGTTTTGACCTGGGACCCCACAGTCACACTGAGGGGAGGATGCTATGGCCCATTTATACAGGTGGTCCTCGACTTAGGACCACAATTGAACCCAAAATTTCTGTTGTTAAGTGAGACATTTGTTTTGCCCCGTTTTACGACTTTACAGTTGTAAAGTGAATCACTGCAGTTGTTAAGTTAGTCACACAATTGTTAATAGAAGGGAAGATAGAATGGAATGGAATGGAATGGAATGGAATGGAATGGAATGGAATGGAATAGAATAGAATAGAATAGAATAGAATAGAATAGAATAGAAAAGAGAAAAGAGAATAGAATAGAATAATAAGAAATAAGAATAGAAAAGAGAATAGAAAAGAAAAGAGAAAAGAGAAGAAAAGAAAAGAGAAAATAGAATAGAATAGAATAATAAGAAATAAGAATAGAATAGAATAGAATAGAATAGAATAGAATAGAATAGAATAGAATAGAATAGAATAGAATAACAGAGTTGGAAGGGATCTTGGAGGTCTTCTAGTCCAACCCCTGCTCAGGCAGGGAAGCCCTATACCATTTCAGACAAATGGCTGTCCAATCTCTTCTTAAAAACTTCCACAACATCTGGAGGCAAGTCCTTCCACTGGTTAATTGTTCTAACTGTCAGGAAACAGTGCCATTGTAATTTTGAACGGTCACTAAGCAAAGTGTCGTAACTCAAGGACTAGCTGTACAGAGACTCCCTCCCAGCTGATGACAGATGGTCTTGAACCCCAAGCCCTTCAGAGCATCATTAAAAGCAAAAGTACAGATTTGTTAATGTGATCAACATACAGATGAATGTGCTACTTATTTGTTTTTCAAGTCTTAACTTCTTGAACAACCCCGTAACTACCAACGCACCCTAAATAGTTATGGTCTCACCGGTACCCTTAAAAAGCCTTCTTTAACCTGGTGGACCTCCATAGAGACCTCTCAATGTCTCTGGGACTATCATGGTTGGGAACTCTGGGAAATGTCACCCCAAAACATCAGGAAGGCACCCCAACAGTTGAGTACGTTGATAGGGTTTTATTGACTAGCTCTCTGGAGAATTTCACTGGATTTTTTTTTGGACTTCCTTCAAGGTTAAGATGAAGTCTTTCTCTTGGTGAAAGATTCTTGGCCAGGATAAAGATCTGATTTGTTTTTCAATGCCTTCATTCAGGTATGTCTCTTCTTTATTTCCCACTTTGGCTCAGAGCTTGGGGACTCCCAGTTCTCTCCCAACAAATTGTATATTTTATATTTGAGACATTAAATTTCTATTCTGCCCTCCTCATTATCCGAAGCAGGGGTCTTCAAACGTGGCCCTTTTATGACGTGTGGACTTCAACTCCCAGAATTCTGGGAGTTGAGGTCCACACGTCATAAAAGGGTCACGTTTGAAGACCCATGATCCAAAGCAACTCTGGGTTCAAATACTGGGCAGCTGATCCGATGACTTTATAAACTACCGAACAGTGTGAAATCATATATATTTGTGTGTGTGTGTGTGTGTGTGTGTGTGTGTGTGTGTGTGTGTGTAGGGGAGTGAGATACCAAACAGGAATAGATGACACCAGATGTCACCCAGGCGAACGGTTTTCTCTCCTTCTTGTGCCATTCGTCGATATTTAAATATTAATATTCGTTTCTTTACGATCGGGCCACAGATCGTTTTAAAAGGACTGCTAGCCTTACGTGCCAAGATAAATTATTAATACTTCTAAAATAATAACACTGGGGGGGGGGGGAAAGAATCATATTTAATGTCTGGAGCAGCACAGAGGAATGTTAAGGATATGGATCCAATTTTATGTGGTTATTAATAATAGAAGCCCTACGAGTTGCATCTTCGACGCCTTTCTCTCCCAGGCGTTTACCAGCTCCGGAATAAGGATTTTTAAATAAATATGGTAAGTCCTTTCTGTTGCTAAGTGGGACATTTGCTAAGCCAGCATGCCCCATTGTACGACCTTTTACGAGTTGTTAAGTGAATTGCTGCCGTTGTTAAGTGAGTCGCTTGGTTGTGAAGCGAATCTGGCTTTGACTTTGCTTGCCAGAAGCTCGCAAAAAGGGATCACGTGACTCCCCCGGGACGCTGCGACCATCATAAATATGGACCAGCGTCTGAATTTGGTCACGTGACCATGGTGGGTGGGGGGGAACGCTGCAACGGTCGCCAGTGTGAAAAATGACTTTTTCCCGTGCCCTTGTAACTTGGGACGGTCACTAAACGAACGGTTGTAAATGGAGGACTAGGTGTACACGGCTCAGGCAGGAAGGAATGAAACGGAAGGAGTGGGGGGGAAATAAATCCCTGCTTTGACTTCTGATGTCTACAGGGAGATCGCAAGAGGTTTTCTGCTTTCCGCTCCGTCGGCCAAAGGTGGAATAAAACAATTTGAGGGGTGAATGAATCCTTGGCTTCAGAAAATTCCATTTTTTTTTTCCCCCAGCAGGAAGACATGATAGGTCAGTAGGGAATTTTGCGGAGAAATCAGAACAAAACTGTATGACTTTCATACTTTTTTAAAAAAAAATATCAAAAAAAGGGCTGCCAGAGATTCTTTCTGGATTTTCTTTGCAGCAGAAAAGGGAATTTGGAAGTTAATGACAGGGAAGGAAGGAAGGAAGGAAGGAAGGAAGGAAGGAAGGAAGGAAGGAAGGAAGGAAGGAAGGAAGGAAGGAAGGAAGGAAGGAAGGAAGGAAGGAAGGAGAGAACCAATCCTATAAACTATCTTGTTTTTAGTTGCACATCTTTCCAGCAGCAATACAAACTTTCGTTGCATATCTTTCCAGCAGCAATGCAAACTTTCGTTGCATATCTTTCCAGCAGCAATGCAAACTTTCGTTGTATATCTTTCCAGCAGCAATGCAAACTTTCATTGCATATCTTTCCAGCAGCAATGCGCGGGGGGGGGGGGGTGGAATCTGTTATTACTCAATCCACCACTTCCATTGCGCTGATTCCCCCATTGGGACCCCAAGCCGACTGGCCCAGCCAGGGCTTTAGGCTCTTATGAAAAGATAGGAGGGTTGGGGGCCCACCTCACATCAGGAGGGTGGGGGCAAGATGTTCCAGAGGATGGGGCCACAGCAGAGAAGGCCCTCCTCCTCCTGGAGCCCGCCCCCCCGGCAGCCGAAATAAGCGGGCTGATGGGAGCCACAGCAGGCCTCCTCTGCCAGCACGGGTGGCAGGGTCCAATCCCAGTGGGACCTGGACCCCTCCCACAAAGGGCTTTAAAGGGGACCACCGACACCTTGAATTGCACCCGGAAGCAGACTGGTACCCAAAGCAGCTCGGGGGGCAGTGATGCTACAGGGGCCATTCTTGGGGACCCCAAAACTACCCGCCCTGCTGCCCTCTGCACCAGCTGTGACTTCTGAATGGTCTTCAAGGGCAGCCCCATGCAGAGTGCAATACAGTAGTCCAGTCGTGAGAAGACTAGGGGCTGAATGACTGAGGGCAGAGGGTCCTTGTCCAGGAAATATTGCTTTCTAAAGCCACCTGATCACCACCTCCTTCAGCAATGCACCATACAGAGAAAGCCAAGATTTCCCACTATCCAGGTTCCGGGAAGATCCCAGATTCCAGTATTGCAAAAGAAGAAGTTCTAAACCACAAACTTGGTTTGGTTGACATATGATGGGAACCCAGCCCACAGCAAGCCATTAGTAGGCAAAGATGATTCGTAAACGAGAAAGAGGGCAGAGAAGAGCAACAAAGATGATCAGGGAACTGGAGGCTAAAACATACGACGAACGGTTGTGGTACTTGGGTTTGGCTAGTCTAAAGAAAAGAAGAAATATGGGGGACATGATAGCAATCTTCCAATCTCTCAGGGGCTGCCCCAAAGAAGGGGGGGTCAATCTATTCTCCGAAGCGCCTGAAGGCAGGACAAGAAGCAACGGATGGAAACTAATCAAGGAGAGAAGCAATCTGGAACTAAGGAGGAATTTCCTGGCAGTGAGAACAATTAACCAGTGGAACTACCTGACTCCAGAAGCTGTGAATGCTCCAACACTGGAAGTTTTTAAGAAGAGACCGGACAGCCATTTGTCTGAAATGGTATAGGGCAGTGGTGGTGAACCTATGGCACGGGTGCCAGAGGTGGCACTCAGAGCCCTTTCTGTGGGCACGCGCGCCGTCGCCCCAGTCCTAGGCCTTCAGCTGGGTTTTATAAAACCTTTTTGCTTTAGGCCTCCGGTGACGGGTGCAAAAAAAAAAGAAGGTTCAATCAATCAGTCAATTTCAACTTCTCGCAGGAAAAAAAAAAGATCTTGCAAAGTTGGAATTGATTGACTGAACTTTTTAGTTCCACCCTGTCTGCTGTTACCACCGTAGCCATGCCCACCCAATGGGCCACACCCACCTGGCACCTGATGATGCATAAGTGAATTTTGGGTTGCAGTTTGGGCACTCAGTCTCTAAAAGGTTCGCCATCACTGGTACAGGGCTTCCTACTTGAGCAGGGGGTTGGACTTGATGACCTCCAAGGTCCCTTCCAGCTCTATTCTATTCTATTCTATTCTATTCTATTCTATTCTATCCTATTCTATTCTATTCTATTCTATTTTTTCTGTTCTGTTCTGTTCTATTCTATTCCTTAATTCTATTCTGTTCCTTAATTCTGTTCTGTTCCAAACTATAGCTCAGTGCAAGGTGGGGATGAGCTTCCTTTGAAGAAGATCTCAAGTGGATCACTCTGCCCAAAACTCTTGAGGATTATCTGCAAGCAGATTAATTCAGGCTGATTAAGAGGCGCACCCAGATTAAACGACTTCATTTGTACAACGCCAAGGGGAGACTACACAACTTCCGAATTGTGTAAGATTTCTTTAACCACAGGTAGGTTAAAGCTGATGGAAGTCGGAATGGACTTGAAAACCTTTGAGTGACTTATCGATCAAGGTGGCAAATATTTGTAAACCTTTTCCCCAAATTAGCACTTGCAGAAGCCATGGGGTAAAATCCCCATTTCTTCACCACCAGCCTTCTCTTCATGTTTTGAGGATCTCAGCTTTCCAGGATTCATCACCGTTGGTCAGAGGATCGTCAAAATGTGTCAGAATTCAACAGACTTTTGTACATTTGGATGAGAGTCTGGTCTAAAGTCCAGTGATCCCTTGTTCCTGAACAATGTCATCATTTCCATCAACGTAGCTGCTAGGCAAAAACGCAAAAAAAAAGGGGGGGGGTTTCCTCAGCAAAACAGGCACACTTGGCTTTTGAGAATATGCTGAGGGTCCGCCATCATCCCCAAAACACCCCAAAAACTGGACAGAACCAGCCAAAGGACCTCAGAAAGGAGCTCCTCTTTCCACCTCTCCAGCAAAGTTCTCTTCTTGCTTCTCCAGGTAGTTTATTTCATCGCTGAATAGTTTTTCACTGCTGAAAGGTCTTCCTGATGCCCAACCAAAATTATCCTACTTGAAATCCGTTGGTTTTTGCCCTGTTATCTAGAATAGAATGGAATGGAATGGAATGGAATGGAATGGAATGGAATGGAATAGAAAATAGAAAATAGAAAATAGAAAATAGAAAATAGAAAATAGAATAGAATAGAATAGAATAGAATAGAATAGAATAGAGTAGAATAGAATAGAATAGAATAGAATAGAATAGAATAGAATAGAATAGAATAGAATAGAATAGAATAGAATTGGAGTGAGATGGAACAGAACAGAACAGAACAGAATAGAATAGAATAGAATATAGAATAGAATATAGAAGAGTAGAATAGAATATAGAATAGAATAGAATAGAATAGAATAGAATAGAATCTGGAAGGGACTTTGGAGGTCTTCTAGTCCAGCCCCCTGCTCAAGCAGGAGAAGCTATACCATTTCACATACATGTCTAGTCTCTTCTTAAAAACCTCCATTGATGGAGCGCCCATAATTTCTGGTGGCAAGCTGTTCCACTGGCTAATTGTCCTCACTGTCAGGATGTTTCTCCTTCATTCCAGGTTGCTTCTCTCCTTGATTAATTTCCATCCGTTTTTTCTTGTCCTGCCCTCTGGTGCTTTGGAGAACAACTTGACCCTTCCTCTTCTTTGTGGCAGCCCCTCAAATACTGGAACGCTGCTATCATGTCCCCCCTATTTCTTCTTTTCTTTAGACTGGCCAAGCCCAAGTCCTGCAGCCGTTCTTCAACTCGGAACAATTCTACAGATCTGTGAATTTCATTCCTGCTTTTTTTTAAAGTTGTTGTTGTTATAAACAAAACAGCCAGGTCAGCTGGTCATTTCATGACCAGGTTCATATTCAATTGGTTTACCTGTAGCTTGTCCAGCAAGCCACATCTGCTTGCATTCACAAACACTCAATCCTGATTTATAAACCACGATGCCTAGGTTCAGGCCATCTGCTAAGACCATGTGAAACAAACTGCCACCTAACTTATAAACCATGCTTGAACCATCAAGCATGGGAATTCAGCCGTGAAAGGGCTGTGATTCACAGTTTAGTGAATCAGAATCCGTGCAAAGGGCAGATGTAGCCAGTTTAATCTTGGTTCTGAAAAAATATATGTAACATAAATACACACACCCAACATGTTCGTGGGAGGCCAAAGCTGTTGGCGTTCATCAGAAGAGGAGATAATGGTCTACTGGAGTTCATTGTCCAGTCAAGGTCAAAGTGGATCAATAGTAATAGGGTTTCCTGCCTGAGCAGGGGGTTGGACTAGAATAAAATAGAACTGGAAGGGACCTTGGAGGTCTTCTAGTCCAGCCCCCTGCTTAAGCAGGAGAACCCATACATTTCAGACAAATGACTGTCTAGAAGACCAAGGGTAGGCAACCTTGGCTCTTTTATGACTCATGGACTTCAACTCCCAGAATTCCTGAGCCAGCACAGCTCAGCTTGGAAACCTCTCCCTTTCCCCTCAGCATGGCTGGCTCAGGAATTCTGGAAGTTGGAGTCCACGAGTCATAAAAGAGCCAAGGCTGCCTGCCCCTGCACTAGCCTCTTCTTAAAAACCTCCAGTGATGGAGCACCCACGATTTCTGGAGGCAAGCTGTTCCACTGGCTAATTGTCCTCACTGTTAGGAAGTTTCTTTTTAATTCCAGGTTGCTTCTCTCTTTGGTCAGTTTCCAACCATTGTTTCTCATCCTTCCCTCTGTTGCTTTGGAGAATAATGTGACTTCCTCTTCTTTGTGGCAGCCCCTCAAACATTAGAACGCTGCTATCGTGTCTCCCCTATTTCTTCTTTCTTTAGACTGGCCAAACCCAAGTCCCGTAGCTGTTCTTCATATGTTTTAGTCTCCAGGCCTTGGATCATCTTAGCTGCTCTTCTCGGAACTTTTTCCAAACTCTCAACATCTTTTTTGTGATATGGCGACCAAAACTGGCTACAGTATTCCAGGTGTGGTCTTACTAGGGCTTTATAAAGGGGTAATAATACTTCTCCAATTCTGTTATGCTGTTTACATTGCATTAAGGAATCCCTGGCTTTGCCAAAGTTGGTTCTTCAAAAACAAAATTACTTTGCAAAGCGCAGCATTCAAGACCACCACAGAGGCAAGTTGACCCAGCTGAAGTCCCATTGTTGATCACATCAGTGCTCTATCAGTGAGAACAACGGCTGCTTTCTCCTCCAACATTTGATAGGTAACGATGGACATTCTCAGTCATCGAGGTCATGGTTGTCCCAAAGGTGCTTTTTCACTGGACTTCCTTGTTTTTCTTTGAAGACGTTTCACTTCTCATCCAAGAATCTTCTTCATCTCTGACTGGATGGTGGGAAGTGGAAGGATTTATACTCCTTGAGGTACCAAGATGGCTCCACACCCATTTGCACCACTCGGGGGACCCCGAGGACACAGTTCATCTCCAGGTGGCCTCAAGGACCCTCTAAAACAGTGGTTCTCCACCTGTGGGTCGGGACCCCATTTGGGGTCGAACGACCATTTCACGGGGTTCGCCTAACAACGCAGTCCGCCATTTTTTCCCCCCTTTTCCTTAGCTGTGCTACTCCCTTTTATTCTATTGGCTTTTGAAAGCCAATAGAATAGACTCTCTTGAATAGAGTCTAATGCTATTGGCTTTCAAAAGCCAATAGGAATTGTCCAGGCTGTCTCTGCCCTGCTGAGCCTGCCAAAAGTCCCATTCTGCAAACGGTGCTGCACCAGTTGAATAGTCCTCGACTTATGACCGGTTGAGTAGTCCTCGACTTACGACCGGTTGGGGGGTCGCGGCATTAAAAAGGTTGAGAACCACTGCTCTAAAAGGAGGCAAATGACCAGCGGTCTGCAAGGAGTATCAGTCCTTCCATCTTCCACCATCCAGTCAGAGCTGAAGAAGCTCCTCGGAGGAGGAGAGAAACGTCTTCAAAGAAAAACAAGAAAGTCCGGTTGCCTCGTGAAAAAGCCCCTTTGGGATCTTTGACAGAGATAATGCAAGGCCGGTATTTCCAACATATCTCCCTGTCCATCCTCGCTGTCTCGGGGAAGAAGCCAAATTTGGTTGGAGTTATCTCAGGGACTTTCAGCTCTTAGAATTCTCCAGCCAGAATGGAATTCTAGGAGTTGACGTTCGCCCGCCTTCACCCTACAGGGTTGTGAAACACGGCCGTAGCTTGCTGGGCATCCTATCCGTCAGCGGGGAGACAGCTGTATCTCTGGCCGATGACCCCTGCTCCACTTTGAGGCCGTCCAATCACTTACCTGGAGCACCCTTTTGGTTAAACCCGTTTTTTGCGCGAGCTGCTTCAAGTCCTTGGCATCTGGGTTGTGATTAATAGCAAAATAGGATTTCATTGTCCGCAGCTGGTGGTGTTTGAAGGAGGTCCTCATGCGTTTGGTCTTCTGGTTGCTGGGGTAGTGCTGGTCCCGATCCAGGGGGCTGCCGTCGTTCTCGTTGCAGCTCAGGGCTAGGGGCACAAAGGTGGGGAAGATACGGTCAGCACAATGTCCAGAAGAAAGACCCCCGTCTGCTCTCCTCCTCAACCATCAAAGGAGGCATCGCTTGGGCACAACCATCCATGGCACCGCTGAGCATGTGGCCCAGAAGGAACCTAGTGGTTTGGTCGAATGGTGAAGGAACCAGGCTAGAAACCAGGAGAGGGTGAGTTTCAGCCTTAGCCATGAAAGCCAGCTGGGTGACTTTGGACCAATCACCAGGAGATGGTGAGTTCTAGTCCCGCCTTAGGCATGACAGCCAGCTGGGTGACTATGGACCAATCACCAGGTGACGGTGAGTTCTAGACCAGTGGTTCTCAACCTGTGGGTCAGGACCCCATTTGAGGTCAAACGACCATTTCACGGGGGTCGCCAAACAACGCAGTCCGCCATTTTTTCCCCCTTTTCCTTAGCTGTGCTACTCCCTTTTATTCTATTGGCTTTTGAAAGCCAATAGAATAGACTCTCTTGAATAGAGTCTAATTCTATTGGCTTTCCAAAGCCAATAGGAATTGTCCAGGCTGTCTTTTCCCTGCTGAGCCCGCCAAAAGCCCCATTCTGCAAACGGTGCTGCACCCGTTGAGTAGTCCTCAACTTACGACCGGTTGAGTAGTCCTCAACTTACAACTGGTTGGGGGTTGTGGCATTAAAAAGGTTGAGAATCACTATTCTAGACCCACCTTAGCCATGAAAGCCAGCTGGGTGTCTTTGGACCAATCACTGGGAGACGGTGAGTTCTAGTTCCGCCTTAGCCATGACAGCCAGCTAGGTGACTTTGGACCAATCACCAGGAGAGGATGACTTCTAGTCCCGCCTTAGGCCTGACAGCCAGCTGGGTGACTTTGGGCCAATCGCCAGGAGAGGATGACTTCTAGTCCCACCTTAGGCATGACAGCCAGCTGGGTGACTGTGGGCCGGCTCCTTTCTCTCTCTCTGCCAAGCCCACCTCAAAGGATTGTTGTTGTAGGGAAAACAGGAGGAGGAAGGAGTGTTACATACGTTCACCACCTCGGGTTAACCTTGAATTACAGGCCATCCTCAACTTACAACAGTTCATTTAGTGACCGTTGAGAGTTACAACTGAGAAAAGTGACTTAGGATCAATTTTCACACGTACGAGCTTTGTAGCACCGCCCCCCCTCCCCCCCGTGATCGTGTGATCAAAACTGAGACGCTTGGCAACTGACTCGTATTTATGACGGCTGCAGCAAAGTCAAGGGGAGGGAAGCCAGATTTCCCTTAACCACCGTGCCACAACTTAACAACTTGCCATGTTTCGCTCCACGATGATGGCCGAGAAAGGTCGCAAAATGGGGCAAAACTCACTTAACAAATGTCTCGCTTAACGACGGAAATTTGGGGGGGGGGCTGGATGGTGGCCACCTGCCAAGGACGCTCTGTGTTTCTAAAAACGATGCAAACACAACATAAATATGACAAAATAAATAAATGGCGAAGAAATCCGCGAGACAATACTTATCCCTTTCTCCCGAGACCTCATCCAAGCCTGTCGTCGCATCGCAGGGCGTTTAAACCCAGATTCTCACACTCGCACAGGATCTCAGCTTGCTTCCTTTACAAAGTGAGCTGGGAAGGGGTGGGGGTGGTAGGGGGGGGACTGGAGGGAAAGAGGCCTCTTGCTTTCTGCCACCGGGTTTAATGCATTTGCATCTTCAGTTGCTCTCTCTCTCTCTCTCTCACACACACACACACACACACACATACAGAGACAAAAACACAACACAGAGCCTCATGCCAATCTTCCACTTGCTTCTCCCTTTCCAGACCGGGAGAAGAAAAGAACGGCTTTGCAAAAAAAGAAAAAAAGAAATGTTTTTAACGCACTTCAAATTGTTCAGTGGCATGGCACAGCTGCAAAGCCCCAAGTCCACTCCAACCTCAATAGGGGGGACAAAAAAAAAAAACCCATTCAAAAACCTCTTCCAGTTCCCCCTGCAGAATAAGAAAGCAGCCCATTAACTAACTTAAAGGACTGCTTAAAAGAAAGGAAGGAGGGAGGGAGGGGGGAGCCCTGGCCAGGATGGGGAGGGGTGCAGGAGGATGTGCCCACCTGACCGAAAAACTCACCTATGATTTAAGGGGAGAATAGAGCAGAAAGTTGGATCTGCGTCAGTGAGCCAGACAAAAACTCGCAAGGAACGCTCTTGTCTTTGGCAGGCCATTAAAAAAAAATCCAAAGTGCTTTTTTTAAAACAAAAAACAAAAAAACAAAACAATAATAATAATCTGGGTCTGAGTTTATTTTCTCTCTCTCACCCTTGCACAGAATTAAAGGGCCATGTCGGTCGCTAACTAAAACCCCTCCAGTTTGCAAAGCGAGTTTAAATTAATACATACAGTAACTATGGACCCACCTCACCCGAAGCTGTTTTTATAGCTTTTAAGTACTGCAACAGTCTTTTGGGGTAGCAAAACAGGCAGGAAACTTGTTCTTCTTGGATGGGACAACGCCGCCGCAGAACTAAATTTTCCACAACTTCCTGTCTGTTTTCCAGATTTTTGAAACAACTGGGGGGGAACACCCAGTTGGATTCACTCCCTGGATAATTATTTACTCGTTCTATCAAAATGACTAAAAACACAGGAGAGAGAGAGAGAGAGAGAGAGAAAGAAATATCTCTCGTGGGGGTGCTAACGTGTGAATTATTGATTCAGCTGTCTCGACATATCTGCACAGGCTTTTAAAACTGCCCTTCATCCGATTATCAAATCTACTTTTGACAGGGACCCGCAGGCAGGCTGGTACGGCTAAGTCAGCTGCAGATCCTAAAGTCTTTTTCGTTTTTATTTTTTATTTTGGGGAAATTCTGAATTAAACCCGGCTCCCAAATTCGCATGTCAGAATCAGCGATTGGCCCCTCAGCGGCTCAGGCACTCCCAAAATAGCAGAGTGCTTCCGGAATGGGTAGAAATCAAAATTGTCCTCTCAAAAGTGACCCACAATGCACAGCACAGCACTTTTGAACAGGCTCCGTCTTTGCCTGGAAAAGGCCGCATGTACTCAAAAGAAGCGGAATAACACATATAAACAGAGCGATGAATTAGGATGCAATGATGGCCCATCACAGAGAGGGATCGTGGCTAACACAAGGGGCAAACCCTAGATAGGCCCATGTACTCAAAAGAAGAATAACACATATAAACAGAGCGATGAATTAGGACGTAATGCTGGGCCATCACAGAGAGGGATCGTGGCTAACACAAGGGGCAAACCCTAGATAGGCCCATCTACTCAAAAGAAGAATAACACATATAAACAGAGCGATGAATTAGGACGTAATGCTGGGCCATCACAGAGAGGGATCGTGGCTAACACAAGGTGCAAACCCTAGATAGGCCCATCTACTCAAAAGAAGAATAACACATATAAACAGAGCGATGAATTAGGACGTAATGCTGGGCCACCACAGAGAAGGTTATGATACGAAAAGAACGGGGTGACTCTGGATGACCGCAGGTGCGGTGAAGTGACCCATCTAAAGTCAGACTAACCGTCCCACCAAGAAGTCCCCTGCAAGCCGTTTGCGTGTCCTACACAACCCCTGAGACGTCTCACAACTTTGAATCCGTTCTCAGGGTCCTTGCCCTCTTGATTGAGGAGCGGGCAAAAAATGAATTCCCTTTTCCGTTCTCTGCCCAGCCAGCCGCCTGTCAGAAAATCCCTAGCCCAAACCTATTGTCAATGGCCGAACACAAACTTTCAGCCAGCCAGGAAAACTTCCAGGGAGTATCTCCATTTATGTTGTGTGTGTTGTGTTGAAGGAATGTGTTTTGTTTGGCGCGAAGGCTGAGCTGGGGGAAGAAGGCAGCCCCTTTCCGGATTAGTTAAGATGATTTTTGTCGGTGGCTGAAACCAAGTCTTTTCGCTGGCCCGCAGGCGGCTAATGCCGCTGTGTCGCACAACGTTCATAAACACTCCCTGGGGACGGTGGCTCTGGAGAGGCACACAGCGCACACCAAACGAGGGAACGTTCATGCAAATCTAAAGGATGAAGGGAGGGTGTCTCGGGCGCTGCCCAGTCAGGATTTTATAAGTCCGGGAAGATTGATTAGACTAGTAGCTGGACTAGAAGTATTTAATTAAAATGTTTGAAGGACGGGCTGGGTAGCAGGAGAAGGAAACAACCAACCAACGAGTGGAACAACAGCTTGCCTTCAGACGTTGTGGGAGCTTCATCGCTGGAAGCTTTCAAGAGGAGACTGGACTGCCATCTGTCAGAAATGCTGGAGGGTCTCCTGCTTGGGTGGGGGTGGACTAGATGACCTCCAAGGTCCCTTCCAACTCTGTTTTCTATTCTATTCTGCTCTATACTCTACTCTATTCTATTCTATATTTTCTTTTTTCTATTCTATACTCTGTTCTGTTCTATTCTATACATTTTTCTATTCTTTTTCTATTCTACTTTCTATTCTGTTCTATTCTATATTCTTTTTTCTGTTCTATTCTATATTTATTCTATTCTGTTCTATATTCTTTTCTTTTTCTATTCTGTATTCTATTCTGTTCTATTCTATTCTATTCTCTTTTTCTATTCTATTCTGTTCTGTTCTCTTCATTTTTCTATTCTTTTCTTATTCTATTCTACTCTACTCTATTCCATTCCATTCCATTCTATTTTCTATTCTATTCTATTCTATTCTATTCTATTCTATTCTATTCTATTCTATTCTATTCTATTCTATTCTATGCTATGCTATGCTATGCTATGCTATGCTATTCCATTCCATTCCATTCTATTCCAAGATTCTATTCTATTCTATTCCATATTCTATTCCATTCCATTCCATGATTCTATTCTATTCTATTCTATTCTATTCTATTCTATTCTATTCTATTCTATTCTATTCTATTCTATTCTATTCTAAAATTGTCCCTCAAATGCAGCCACAACGATAAACACAAAAGTTGCCTCTTCACTTAACCCCATGTTCTACATTTGCGGTTCAATTCTTAGGCAAGCAGACGTCATAATAGACGTGGAATGAGCACTGGAACACACACAAACCTTTTTCGTGCCTATTCACACAGTCCTTCCAGAAGGAAGACCCCCATGTGGGAGGAGACACAATCAGCACCCAGCCAGCATGATGGACTTCCCAGATCTTGCTGTATCTGGTGAACATTGGGGGACGTTGCAATCAAATATGGCTTCTCTTCCCCCACCCACACGCAATGGGTAGCCCTAAG
Source organism: Crotalus adamanteus (assembly GCA_039797435.1). Lineage (NCBI taxonomy): Eukaryota > Metazoa > Chordata > Lepidosauria > Squamata > Viperidae > Crotalus > Crotalus adamanteus. Next base: position 8,151,929 of record CM077931.1, read on the forward strand.
TATTTGCCCCATAACCCCATCACTGCGTCTTTCTGCAGCCTTAGCTCTTGAATCCAAAGGAGCAAGGGAAAGGGGCTACGACAGATGGATCTCAACTTATAATCACAACGCGGATGGAAATTTCCGTTCCTGGGTGGTTAAGCAAGCCACGCCCAATTTTACAAGATTTTTGGGGGGCCACGGTTGTCAAGAAAATCACTGCAGTCTTTAAGTGAATCACACCGTCATTAAGCAGATCTGATTCCCCCCCCGACTTTGCTTGGAAGGTTGCAAATGGCAATTGGATGAGCCTCCAGGATTCCGCCACTGTCATCAATGCATGCCAGTCGCCAGGAGGCCTGAATTTTGATCATGTGACCCCGGGAGGCTGTAACCGTGGCCGTAAGTGTGAGGACTGCTCCTGAACGGTCGCCAAGTGACTGGTTCGCAGCCAAGAGGATCCCACGGGTGCCTCCTTGTTGGGGAGACACCCAGAGAAGAGAGTCTCCTTGGAGAATCCCAGAAAGATTGGACCACGAAGAAGATGGCCAAAAGAATGTGGGGGGACAGCAAGGCCACAGAAGGGGAGACAAACCACAGAATGTCACACGCATGTTAACAATTGCGCAGTCAACTAAGTTAGGAGTTTGCAGAGTGCCTGGATATCAGTACAGGAGACTATTTGTAGCCAGGTGTTGAACTGTGGGGTCCTTGGTGCTCTCTGAGCTTGGTGGTTTTCTTGCAGACATTTCATGACCCAGGTAGGGCACATCATCAATGCTAGAAGGAAGTGGGCTTTGCAGACAGGAGAAGGAGGAAGAAGAAGAGGAAGAGGAAGAAGAGGAAAAGGAAGAGGGCAACGACTGTGGGGTCCTTAGTGCTCTCTGAGCTTGGTGGCTTTCTTGCAGACATTTCATGACCCAACTAGGTAACATCATCCGTGCTAGTGCATCCTGGACGAAACGCTGTTCCTAAATTAGTCTCTTCCACTAAGCAGAAGCCTTTTTAACCATGAAAATGCTGGGAGGGTCAGACCCTTAGTCAGCCCATCCGTGTAGGAGAAGGCTTCCTTCTCTGCAAATGGCGTGACTCTTCATGCAACTAGCCCCCCACCCCCACCCCAGCCATGCTCCTGCTTGAGCAAGGGTGGCTGGACTAGAAGACCTTCCCAATCTGGCTTTCCGTATTCTGTATGTCTAGCGTATATGAAGAGAAGGACGAGGGGGGACATGATAGCTGTCTTCCAGCACTTGAGGGGCTGCCACAGAGAAGAGGGGAGCAACCTATTTTCCAAAGCACCTGAGAATAGAAGTGACGGGTTTGGAAAAGCTTGTTTTAAAGAGAGATCCAGGCTAAAAAACAAGGAGAAATTTCCAGACAATGAGAACAGTTAATCCTTGGCCTCCAGAAGTGGTGGGTGCTCCATCACTGGAGGCTTTCCAGGAGAGACTGGACAGCCATTTGTCTGGAATGGCAAAAGGTCTCCTGCTTGAGCAGGGGGCTGGACTAGAAGACCTCCAAGGCCCCTTCCTACTCCTGTCCTTCTGTTAAGTTTTCTGTTTTGTTAGGCATCTTCACCCTGTGAGACGTGACGTCCCCTTTGGGTTTATATGGCCTGCTGCAACTTCTGGCAGCCCCCCCCCCCCAGAATCTCTGCCCAAGAGAGGGCTGGAGCTATGGGACAAATCCGGATTGTACCGCCCCAAATTAAACTATTCCGTGGCAAAATGTGTTCAAACTGGGACAAATCGAGCGCGGAATAATAGTTCGGACTGAAGGAACTCAATAAATGAAAGCATAGATTTGGAGGCAGCTTTTCTCCCCGTCCTCCTTTCTGGATAAAAGGGGAGGGGGCTGCTTCTGAATAGGCAGGCGTGACTCTTCTACCCTTCCCCCCCCCACAAGAAAGACGTCCAGGAGGGGGGAAATTCGAGGGGTTCCCAAAGCGGGGAAGGGCAAGGAAGGCCACTTTCCATTGGACAAAGAACAGAGGGGAGGCCCCCCCCCCTGAAAAATAAGTTCTCACCATTTAGGTTCTCCTTCTTCCTGGGGGGGGGGGAGGTTGCTGCGATCTGAGAAAGGGGTTTTTGAGGGTTTTTAAATAATAATAATAAAATGCTGGGAAGGAAGAGAGGGCTTTGAATTTGATTTTATGTGGCACCCTCCAAGCTCAGAAAGAAAGAGAGAGAGGGGGGGAGGGAGGGAGAGAGAGAGAGAGAGAGAGAGAGAAATGAGGAGGGAGGGAAGACAATCTCTCTACAAACACACAGAGGGAGGGAGGGAGGGAGGGAGAAAGAAAGAAAGAAAGAAAGAAAGAAAGAAAAAGAAAGAAAGAAAGAAAGAAAGAAAGAAAGAAAGAAAGAAAGAAAGAAAGAAGAAAGGAAAGAAAGGAAATAATGAGGAGGGAGGGAAGACAATCTCTCTACAAACACACAGAAGGAGGGAGGGAGAGAGAGAGAGAGAAAGAAAGAAAGAAAGAAAGAAAGAAAGAAAGAAAGAAAGAATGAGGAGGGAGGGAAGACAATCTCTCTACAAACACACAGAAGGAGGGAGGGAGAGAGAGAGAGAGAGAGAAAGAAAGAAAGAAAGAAAGAAAGAAAGAAAGAAAGAAAGAAATGAGGAGGGAGGGAAGACAATCTCTCTACAAACACACAGAAGGAGGGAGGGAGGGAGAAAGAAAGAAAGAAAGAAAGAGGAGGAGGGAAGACAATCTCTACAAACACACAGAAGGAGGGAGGGAGGGAGGGAGGGAAAGAAAGAAGAAGAAAGAAAGAAAGAAAGAAAAGAAAGAAAGAAAGAAAGAAGAAGAATTAAAAGTTGCCGAGTGGGGAGAGGGAGGGAGCACCCGCGCAAATCGTTTGGGGCAACGGGGGGCGTCTCTTTGAAATCCCGCCCCCCACCCTCCGAAGCCGTTTTCTGCTTGTCAGACTCGATTCGCGTCCAGGAAAATGCCCCCCCCCCCCGCGCGATTCAACTCGCCAACAAAACGGGCCCGGTTAGTCTCCCGTCCTTCAAGGGCGGCGGCGGCCCCGCATTTAGTCAACCTCTCCTCTTCCTCTTCCTCTTCCTCTTCCTCTTCCTCTTCCTCCTCCTCTCCTGCCCCCCCCCCCTTTCCCAAGTTCGGGGCCCAACCTTTACGTGGAAATGTAACCAAGCTGCGAGTCGCGTTCGGATCCAGGCGTAACCCAAAAAAAGAGAGGATTTTTATTCCTTTTCGGGCTTGCAACTGCGGGGGCTTTGGGCTAACCGGCGCGCGGCTCTCTCTGCTTCTCAACCCCCCCCCCAAGACTTTACTACAGCAACTACGGTCTCGGGGGGCGCGGGGGGCGCCCCGTTGCTGAAGAATAAACTTTCCCAGCTTGCGAGGCGGAGGAGAAAGCGCTTAAGAAACGGGTGACTCCGAGGGAACGAAGGCAAAAAAAAATGCGCCCTTACTCCGCGCGCTCTTCGGCACCCAGACCCACCCCGTGCATTCCCTCTGCCAGAAGACACGCGTTTTGGCCGACGTCGGGACGCCGGGCCCGACCCGCAATAGAACAACAACAACAGCGGTCCTTTCTCAGCGCGCAAAAAACTGTCCGCGCACGCGGAGACAAACACACACACACATACACAATTGCGCCCCGAATCCCTTTTTCCGGGGAGCCCCCCTGGGAAAGCAGGGCAAAGCGCTCTGCTCGGGCTGGCAATTGCGCGGCCAACTTTCACCCGATCTCGGCCGGCAAGGAAAAGCGACGTTGCCCACGATCCTGAAACCCGGGACCCCCGCCCTCGTCCCCGCCCAGCCCGTCCCTTAGGGTCAGGGCAGCGACAACTGCGCGGCTCCAGCGCCGAGGCGCAGAGAAGCGCCACCCGGCAACGCTCCCCGTCCTCGCTCGTCTCTTGCAGGCGGCGACCCGCTTTTCGGAACGTGGGGACGTGCCAAGGTGGCCTAACTCGTGGGCGAGCGCAAGCCCCAGGCGCTGGGGGGGGCCAGAAGGTGCGCAGGTTCCCCCCCCCAAAAAAACTCCAACAGGCCCTCTCTCTGGAAAGAGCCAAGGCGACAAATTAGGGTGTTTCAGACGCAAATCAAGCGCAAATGTAGGTCGCGATCCTTTTGCAAAAGCGGGAAGGGCGCAGCGCCCGTTTTTTTTTTTTCTTTTTCTCTCACGGCCTTTACCTGCGTTGTAGGCGGCCAGCTCGGCCCCGGGGCCTGGACTCTTCCGCTTCCTGGGCCGCCCCTTCTGCACGGTGCCCACGCCGTTGTAGTAGGGCAGGCCCAGCGAGGCGGCGGCCCCCAGCGCGGAGCCCTTGCCGGCCACCCCCTCGGCGCGGTTGAAGTGGAGCTGGTACTCGTCGCGCAGCAGCGCCTCGAAGTGCAGGCGGCAGTAAACCAGCCCGTCCTTCATGCCGAAGTGGTCGCCGGTGGTCAGCATCTTGGCGCAGGTGGAGCAGGTGAAACAGTTCAGGTGGTAAACCGAATCCCGGGCGCGCATCACCATCTCCGAAGCGGAGATGCCCAAGTGGCAGCGAGCGCAGCGCTGCACCGAGAACCTCCTGCAAGCCAGAGAGAGAAGGGGGGGGGGAGAGAGAGAGAGCCCTGTGAGGTCTTCACCTGAGCAGGTGCAGAGTTCCTCCACCGCCTTTTTTCGCGGAGAGGGGGGGGGGATAAGAAAGGGGAGCGCCCTCCACCACGCGCGGGAAAGGACGCTGCCCCTCGCTCTCTCCTAGCCCGGCCGGGAACGCCAGGCCTTTGGGGGGGGGAGAGCCCCGTACAGGTGAGCTGGCAGGTAAGTCCTAAAGAAGACACCTATGGTTCCCGGTGGTCCCAAAGATGCTTTTTCAGGAGGCAACTGGACTTTCTCGTTTTTCCTTGGAAGACGTTTCGCTTCTCGTCCCAGAAGCTTCCTCAGTTTCCCCCCCATGTTTGTGTTGAACCCCCCCCCCCACCTAGGTGACCTTGAGGACACAGGTAAACCCCCCAAAGGGCTGCAACAACTCTCTAAGAGAAGGCAAAGGACCACCAGCGGTCTGCAAAGAGTATATAAATCCTTCCCACCGCCCAGTCAGAACGGAAGAAGCTTCTGGGAGGAGAAGCGAAACGTCTTCAGAGCGAAACCAGAAAGTCCAGTGGCCTACTTTGGGATCCTAAAGAAGGCCGAGGCGGCGGCGTTTCCACCAGCCCCTCGCCCCCCACTTGCCCACCCCCGTGCCCGCCGCCGGCCAGACCTGCCCCGTCCCCTTTGCCCTCGCCTTTCTCCCCCCCCCCACCACCACCACCGATCCTTACCTGTAATAGTCTTCCTTGCAATAGATGCTGCCGTCTTTGCTAAAACAGGTGAGTTCGGACTCCAGGTTGAGTTTACACTCGCAGCACTTCAGACAACGCATGTGCCACTGCTTGTCCACCGCCAGGAGGTAGTAGCGGTCCGAGATCTTCCCGCCGCAGCCCGCGCACAGGGCGGCCCGCTCGCTGCTCACCGACGGCATGGCGTGCTGCGGGGGGGGGGAGAGAGAAAGAGAGAGGGGCGCTTAAGGCGAGGGGCCACCGGCTCCGTCACCTGCCCGGCCGGGCGGGAACGGAGGGGAGCCTGACCGGGAAATGCCTACATCCGGCAAGGGGGGGGGGGGAACGGGTAACGCCAGGAGGTCCCTTTCTCCCCCCACCCCCCCACCCCACCGTCAGCCCAACAGAACCGGTTGGGATTTGGGTCTGAAAGAATGCAGGATTTGGGTTTGGCTGGTCCAAAGAGAGAGAAAAGACAGGATAGCAGTCTTCCAATATTTGTGGGGTTGCCCCAAAGAAGAGGGGGTTCGGCTTATTTTCCAAAGCACCAGAGAGCAGGACAAGAAACAACGGAGGGAAACTCATCAAGGAGAGAAGCAACCCTGGAATGAAGGAGAAACTTCCTAACAGCGAGGACAATTAACCAGTGGAACGGCTTGCCACCAGAAATCGTGGGCGCTCCATCGCTGGAGGTTTTTAAGAAGAGACTGGACCGCCACTGGTCTGAAATGGCATCAGGTCTCCTGCTTGAGCAGGGGGCTGGACTAGAAGACCTCCAAGGTCCCTTCCAGCTCCATTCTGATTGACTGACGGGTTGGTTGCTTGAATCCGAGTGCTTCTCCCCTCCCGTGAGAAGGGATGGGCCAGCGAACCCCCAAATCCTTTTCTCCATCTCCTTGGGCTGCCTTCCCACAACCCACCCACGGCACCAGGTCAAAGCTGGCTTGTATTCCCAGCTTCCAGCTGGGGGAAGGGGGTGGAATTCAGCCCCCTGCGAGTGGTGGGAAGCTGAAACGGGGTTTTAATTCGGAGGTCCGGCTAGCCGCGTCGTCTGAACCCACCCGGCCTCCCGTTTTTCTCTGCGTGTCTCGCAGTATGGATTGTGGCACGGGGGGGGGGGAGGGGGGGAAGGACGGGAAAAGCAAAGCGGAGGCCTGCGCGGGGCAGGAGAAGCCCCGTAAAATAAATAGGGGTGGAAAACCTAAAGAAACAAATGTTTAGGGACCGCCGCTGCCGCCGCCGAAGCACGAAGCCGAAAGCACCAGCCTGAAGATGAGGAATGAGACTTGGTCCAAACGTCGCCAAGACACTTCCAATTTTACGTGGGAGAAAACCCGAATAACCAAAGACCTACATACATACATACATACATACATACATACATACATATATTTACATACACACATACATACATATTAAAAAAACAAACATGAGTCTAATAGTATTTTTCTGCTAACGAAATAACGGCCGCTCGCGTTACTCCTCCGTTATTTCCACGTTTTTGCTTTTTTTGTTTTTTTTTTAAAAGAGGGGGGCAAATAAAGGAAATTTAAGCGGGCAGGAGCTGAGGAAGGAAGGCGCTTCGTACAGAGCCAAGCCTGGGCGTTTCCACGACCAGGCCAAAACGGGCTAGCTAAGGCAGCCACTTCGGAGGAAGCGCAAAGCATCTGGCTGCGATCAGCTCTGGCTGAGATCCTAAGGGGCATCGCGCGGAAATTTGCCCCGGGCGAGCTGGCTGGAACTCCCGCCAGACTGGGCGCCTCCTCGGAATCTAAGTTTGAATTTATCCGAGCTGAGGTTTTTGGTTTTTGTTTTCCCTTCTGCCTAAATAACCACGCTGCTTATTTTTTTTCCTTTTTTCCTCCTTCTTATAAACATATTTTAAAATGCTAACGTTAATTTATTCAACCCGTTCCGGCTGGTACCGGAAGAAGGAAAATTCTCTCGTCTTTCTTTTTTAAATAGGACAAATAATTATTTGAATTAGAAATGGACGAGACGGGCTTTTTTTTTTTAAATAGAGATCCCTAAGCATGTTGAAATCAGATTAATTTTATTTCTCCTGCAAAACAAAAAAGAAAAGATAAGAAAATCCGTTCCCCTAATTTGAAATGAGAACGTGGAATCTTTTGAAAATCCATTTAATATCTGGAAGTCGGGAAGTGGTCCTGTTATTTAATTCCTACCAGAACGGGTTAGAAGCGCTGCAAAAGAAGTGAATTGATTTCTTGAAATTTTCTCTTCAAAGCGTCTCTGCAGAAAATATTTCTAAGGGCAAAAACAGAAGGCTCGTCGGAGCAAAAAAATCATAACAACCACAATAATTATAAAAAAAGAAAAGGAAAGAAAAATAGCAGAGGAAAAATAATTGTCGTTTCTCCCAAGTGCCCAAAAAATCCCGAAGAAAAATATTTGGAAAGGGCCCTTTCGTTCAACTTGGAAATAATATTCCCGACTAAATAGCATTTTGCACCGTCCATTTATAAACGGTTTATTATTCGCAAGGCTATTGTTATTTTTGTCATTAATTCTAGTATTATCTACGGCTGGAAGGCGCTGACGGGATATACATTCATTTTTCTAGTTAACAGGTGAAAGCAGACGGTCGGTGGAAGGGAAAAAAGAAACGGGCGCAAAAACGATAAATGCTAATCCCTCTATTAAAATGTTGCCGACCGAGGCCACTTGGTTAAGCAAACACATTAAAAGCAAAAAAAAAAAAAAAAAAAGGGGGGGGGAGGGGGGAAGTGAAGCCAACAGATAGACAAGAGACTTAGATTTGGGGAAGGGGCAAACTGTAAACGAAATGTCTGAAGCATCATCAATAAAATAAAGGCCCCAGAAAGTCATGTTTTTCTGGATCGATTTTAAGGTGAGCCCAACTTCGCCTTCCGTAGCGGTAGTTTAAAGCTGAATTTTATTTAATTTGATTTCTTTGCAACGGGGGGGGGGATAACTAGAGAGAGGAAGAGGCAAATATACTCGTTAACCCCAAAAATGCACTTTTGGGGCGTTCTCCAAGCCGGCTTAAAAACGGCAGCTCCGCTTTCCCCGGATCGAACCTAGCCCGGTTCGGCGGCCCCGCCACGGTTCCTCTTCCCGACCCAAGTCCCGCGTTTTCCGTCGGAGGGGGGCCTCGGGGGAGCCGGTGGACTGCAAGCGGGGTGCAGAGAAGCCGAGAGCGGCCTCGCCCTGATATCCTTTCCCGGCTTGACTTCGCCGCCCGCCGGACCTGCCTACCGTTTCGCTCTCGCCTCGGTCGATGGCCGAAGTGATGGCGGGAGCGTCCGCCTTGCTCCGCCGGTCCATCTGGTCGATGACGCCGCGCATCTCGGAACCGGCCAGGCTGTGGAAGAGCATGGCCGCGCCGGAGGCCCCGCGCCTCTCCGCCGCTCTCCGGTTACGCGCGGCGAGGCGGCGGTGCCATTCCTCGGCCCGGCCGGCCGGCCGCCCCGTCTCGCCTCCGCTGCCTCCCCGTCCTCCTCCTCCACCCCCCCCCCGGGCTGGCTTGGGTCCGCCCGCCGGGGGAGGCCGCCCCGGCCCCGGCCGGCGGCGGAGAAACGGAAGGCTGCGCCCGCCGGTCTTAAAGCATGGCGAGCTCCAGGCTGGGGGGGCGCACGGACGGCGGGCGCTTGGGCTTCTCCCGGCGGCGCTCGGGACGGCTCCGGGGCTGGGAGAGGCCCAGGCGCTGCGGCGGGCGGCGGGCACGGCCGAGCGGGCCGGATCCGCTCAAGGAAGGAGGGAGGCGGGCGGGATCAGGGCCGGGCTCTGCGCCTCTGCCGCCTCTGCTGCTGCTTTTTCCTCCGGCAGGCGCGGCGGTGGCGGCGGCCGCTGAGCCCGGCTGCCGCTTCGAGGACCGAGGCAGCGGGCGGGAAGGCGAGGCTGGAGAAGGAGGAGGAGGAGGAGGAGGAGGGGGAGGACCGGGAGGAGGAGCCGCGTTCCGGGCAGGAGCCGCCGCAGTCCCAGCCCGCGCAAGGCTCCGCGCCTTTTCTAGCGCCGCTCTGACATCACGTCGGGCCCGGCGCCCATTGGCTGCTCCCCGCCCGCCCGGTGCTCCGTCCACCATGTGCTCGCCCGGTGGCCGGCTCGGGCCGGGAAGGGCGAAGGCTCCCCCGCCGCCTGGGCAACCGCCCGGCCGGGCCGCGCCGTCCAGGCGGCCGCTTGGCTACCGCGGCTCGCTCTCTCGGCCCTCTGGCAGCGCAGAAAGGACGGGGCACAGACGTCCCTCCGCCCCCCTCCGGCTCCGATTTTTCCCAAAGTGGCCAGGAGGGTCCCTGACCCCCCCCCCACCGACGCCCCCTTTTGCTTCCCAGGAAGGGGTGCTTCCTTTCTGTCCCGCAAAGGAGGAGGCAGACCCCCGTCCCCGTTGGGAGGGAAAGGCGTCTTCTCCCTTCCGTTGGAGACTAAGTCAGGGAGAAGAGTCTGCGGGGGAGGAAACGAGTCTCGGAAGGAAGGAAGGAAGGAAGGAAGGAAGGAAGGAAGGAAGGAAGGAAGGAAGGAAGGAGGGAGGGGAGAGGGAAGGAAGGACAGAAAGAAAGAAATTAGGAAGGAGGGAAAGAAGAAGGGAGGGAGGGGAGAGGGAAAGAAGGAAGGGAAGGAAGGAGGGAAAGAAAGAAAGAACAAGGAAGGGAAGAAGGAAGGAAAGAAAGAAAAAAGAAAGAGGAATGGAGGGAGGAAAGAAAGAAAGAAAGAAAGAAAGAAAGAAAGAAAGAAAGAAAGAAAGAAAGAAAGAGGAAGAGGGAAGGAAGGAAGGAGGGAGGGAAAGAAAGAAAGAAAGAGGAATGGAGGAATGAGAGAAAGAAAGAAGAAGGAAGAAAGGAAGGAAGGTTGGAAGGAAGGAAGGACACCCCCCCCCAGTGAAGGGGGCGTGGCCGTCGAAAGAGCAGCTTGGCTCTACCGTTCTGAAGGCGGCGGCTGAGAAGCTTTTCTGCTCCCCCCCCCCCGAGGGGGGATGCGTGCACATCGACCCTTCCATTTATAAAGCTGGTCCTGCATTGGCGCAGCTTTGGGGAGAGGAAGGCATTGGATGATGGGGGGGGGGGCAGAGTCCTGCTCCGCTTTTCGAGGGGTTGTCTAGGACGAGGTCAGGCTGGGGGAGACCCCAGTTCCGTCCCCCCTTAGGCGCCAGCTCCTAGAGATGCCCACCAGGTCCAAAGGCTGCGGAGAACAGCGTGGACCCGGACTGACTCCGAAGGACCAGGAGTTGAGAATATCCTGAGCACACGAGGCAAAGTGTTTCCCCCCCCCTTTCCCTCCCCACCGTGGGACGCCTATTTGAATCCGGATTCAGAGGAGGGGGTCTGCTTGTTCTTGCTGCCTCTTTGCGAATTTCAGGGCTCTTTCTTTAAGGGGCTGGACCCCCTCGTCCCCCCCCCGCAGGCGCAGACATTTAATGCGGAACAGCACCCCAGATACGCCCCCTCCCCTTCTTGAGGGGCGACAGGTCCCGAAGGAGGCCCCAAGGCGAGGGAAAGCCCCCAGCCCTCTGTGGGAGGCCCCGCCCTCTCTTCCTACTGGGCGGAGCTTACGTCGAGTTGGAGGGAGAGGAGAGCGGAGCCGGGAAGGAAAGAAGCGACGACCGACCGATTAAAACTCACACGGAGCCCTTTCGGGAAAGCTTCCTAGCTGGCTGGCTGGCTCTTCCGTTGGCCATTCCAGAGAGCTTCCCTGGAAGAGCCCAACGGGCGGGAAGCGGCCCTCAGGAGCCTGCTCCTGACCCCTCGCCCCCGGGGTCCTTGCCAAGCAAGGCCGGAATAACGGGAACCGGAGTGACGCCAGGTTCTTTCCAGCGCCACGGCTGCTTTCTGTGCTGCTGGGGCAGGGATCCCCAACCGCAGGTCCCTGCAACTATACCGGTCCGCGCAAACGAGCGAGATGCAGGCAGCATGCAAAAACCACAGCCTCTCCCGGTCCGCGAAAAGAAAAAAAAAAACTCTCTCCACGCAACCGGTCCCTGGCGTACAAAAGGTTGAGGGCTGCTGCTCTAGGGGGTGGCTTCGAATTTGGGGAGGGGGCTTTGCCTGGTCAGTCCTTTGCATCTCCACCAAATCGTGTTGGCTCCGGAGCTGTGAAGCGCAGCGCGGTGACTCCCTCTGTCCCCACCCGTGAAGAAGTGCCGGAGAAGTGTCTACTTGCTCCGGGGCACAGAGAATGAATGGAGAGTGGGACAGGGCAGGGCACACACACACACACACACACACACACACACACACACACACGCCCCCCCCCGAAGCGTCTGGGGGGGGGCGGCTGCTGTATAACCTCTTCCCGACCTCCCTCGGTTCCAATTTTCCATGGGGCTCCCTGGAGCAAGTGGCAGGGCTGCGCGGGGAAAGCCCGACCGTGTCAGGAGCTCCGGGACACACACACCCCCTCTGCTTGCCCCCCATCCCCGGCTTCGGCTGGGTTAACGATCTCGCCGGCCCGGCGTCTCTGCGGTCGTTAATTGGACTGATTTAAAGACTATAATTTATCTTAGGCTCGACGCTCGGCTTCCTCTGCCCCCCCTGAACGTGGGATGCGCTGTAGGCCCACCTGCAGGGCAAAGACCCCCCCCCAGCCCTCATTGGGGGAGAAGACCGTTACAAATGAGAGGCAAAGACCCTCAACCTTCTGGCGCCTTCCTTCCATGGAGGGAGGGAGGGAGGTCTCCCCCCTTCCCAGAAGGAAGCGCCCCCTCCCATCCCACCTGTCCCTCTGGGAGGCGACAGGTGAGCGTCTTGCCGGTCGGGGCCACCACCATCTGCCGCAGACCGGGAGCCGCTCCGCCCTAGCCGAGGCAGACAAAAGGAGGGCTCCGCCGAGGGAGAAAGGCCGAGCGGATAATTGCCGGGTTTCCGATGCCCCCTCCGTCTGTCCTCTCCTTCTGGGGGGGGGGCAGAGGAACGGAGAACCGGGGACGCATCCCGCCCATCCGGAGCAGGAGCTTCCAAGCCAAAGGCAGAGCGGACGCTCCAGGAGGACCCCCCCCCCCAAAAAAAACTCCGCCTGGAAGGGGGGGGGTCTTTTACTTTTCCCAGGGACCTGGACCCCTTTGTCTTCCGTGAGAGGTCGAGATTCGGAAAAGGGGGGGGGGAATCTTTGCGCCCCCAGACTCCGCGATAGGGACAGGTGAGAGGCGAGGGTCTCCCCCCCCCCGTTCTTAACCAGGACCAGAATTGTTCCCTGGTCCGTCCTGACAACAACAATATTCAGCGTAGGTCAAGGAGACCTTCCATTTTTGAAAAGGGGGAAGGGGTCGTTCCCTTCGCCTCGCCCCCTCCTCATTTGGTAAAAGGGGGGGGGATGAAGAGTGCCTCCCCCTTTCTCTTCACTGGACTATTAATTCGCTCCCAGGAACTCGAGACGAGCTAATAATTGGCGGCCTCTTCCCTCACCCCCCCCCTCCTTCCCCCCCCACTACTTTCCATTTTATTTGTGTTTTATTTGTAAATAATTAGCTAAAGCTGCCTTTGCATCACCTCGCTCTGGCCGGCTGGAGAACCGCGACGTCAGAATCACTTAAGATCAGCCTTTTAATTAGCCCACCCTTTTTGCAGAAAACTACTAAATAATGGACCTTTCGCTCAACCCCCCCCCCCCCGCCTCTCCCCTGGATTTCCTTCTCGGGGGGGCCACCAGCCCAGATGTGCGCAAAGCATTAGAGGTCGGCGGGGGCTCCATACTCAGGCCAGGAAGCTGGAAGGGACCGGGGTGCGGGACGACTATGGAACTCGCTGCCACTGGATGCGAGAGGGACTTTCCTTTCCTTGCTTTTTTAGGCGGGTTGAAAAGGGGAAGGGGTGTTTCTCCCCCCCACACACAGACACACACACGCACTTTCTTGCTGCTTGAGGATTCCCCGGAAGTCTTTGGCTTACAGATGGGACCCCCCCCCCCCGAAATGGGGGTGGGTAAGCAGAGAGAGCAAAATAGCTGCTCGGCTGCCAAAGAATCCTGTTTTTTCTCTAAAGGTTACAGGATATATGTGGAGAACGGGCTAAAAAAAATCTTTTTTTTCTTTTTCTTTCTACAACGCAGGACGATTCTTTCCGCCGCCCCCCCCTCTTCCTCCTCGCCCCCCCCCCAAGTCCTGTGTGGCACCCCTCCTCTTAAACAGGACCAAATGCCTAAAAGCGGATTCTTTTTGTTTGGAAAAGCTTTTTTCACTGGGTAGAGAGCAGGCCAGCGGGTTAAGGGAAAGGGGGGGGGCGAGAGAAACCCACCCCCCAAAGGGTTTCTCCAGCTCCGGGATGGGTTCCAGCCCCCCCCCTCGCCCCCGCCTTAACGAAAGGGGGACAACCTGTGCAGTTCTCCCTTTTCTTCTGGGGGAAAGGGGGGGGTCCGCGAAAGGAATGCCGCAACGGAAGGCAAGAACGCTGCCCTTTGGGTCAACCAGCCCGTTCCTTTTGGGCGACTGGTGTGTGTGTGTGTGTGTGTGTTCGCGCGCGTGTGTGGTCTTGCCGGGGGGGGGGAGTTTCAGAGCTTAGGATCCCGATCTTCACACACACACACACACACACACACACATTTTCTCTCCCTCTCCCCCTCTCTCTCCCTCTCTGTTTCTCTCCCTCTCTCCCTGTCCTCTCCCTCTCTCTCTTTCTCTCTCTCCCCCTGCCTTTTTTTCTCTTTCTCTCTCTCTCCTCTCTCTCTTTCCCTCACCCCCTCTCCCTCTGTTTTTCTCCCCCCTCTCTCCCTGTCCTCACCCTCTTTCTCTCTCTCCCCCTGCCTTTTTCTTTCTCTTTTTTTCTCTCTCCTCTCCCTCTCTCCTCTCTCTCTTCTCTCCCTCTCTCTCGCCCCCTCTTCTTCTCTCTCTCTTTCTTTCTTTCTTTCTTTCTTTCTCCTTCTGATTCTCTCTCTCTCTCTCTCTCTGGCCTTTCCTCGCGGCTAGGGAGAAACGGGGCCTTTGCAACCCGCCTGGACAGCGCGGGGACAAGGGGCTTCTGGCGGGGGTGGGGTGGGGGTGGGGTCTTGGCAGGGAGGGTGGGACGGAGTGGGTCCGTTTGTGAGCCCCTCCCCAGCGCAGAGACAGGCGCAGCTCTTTCTCTTGCCCTAAGTGGGTTTCTCCACACCAAGACTCCAACTTTCGGGGATTTTTTTTTTGCTAAACCTCCGCGCGAGAAAGCGATCGGGCCCAGTCCGATTCCCTGCACGGACCCCCCCCCCCTGTTTTCCACACTGGGGAAGTTCCCCACTGCTCCTGCCCCGCTCCCGAGCCCTCAGCCTCGAACCACCAGCCAACTGAAGGTGTTTCCATATCTAATCCCGGGACGCGGGTGGATATTTTCTGCGCCCCAAAAGGGCTACGGCGGGGGGGGGGGTAGACAAAACCCCACGCCTGGGCTGTGCGTCTTACGAAAAAGAAGGACGTGGGATCGACCCCCCCCTCCCGCTTTGGGGCCCCCCCGAAACCAATGTTTGAACGCCACGTTCTGTCGCCAAAGCGGACCGCCAGCTTTCGCCCTGCGTCGGATCTCCATGTCTGCAGCGCCGCTCAGGACGCGAAGAACCCGTCCTCCCCCCCCCCCAGCCCCCCCCGGGCCGGTTTTAGTGAAGCGGCTAGTCCGGCGGAGAAGAAAACCATCACTGCGCGTAAAACCGCTGCTGAAGACCCACCGAGGTCCGGCTGAGAGCGCACAGCCCCTAGCCGGTTCTATATAGGCCCTCGCCCTATAGAATTGGGTTGGACTAGAAGACCTCCAAAGTCCCTTCCAGCTCTGTTCTGACTGATTGATTGACAGGTTCGGGAAACCTCTCGACTGCAACCCCCGTTAGTGAGCTGCCAGCCTCCTCCCCCCTCACACCCCCGAGTTTTGTAACCTCCCACATCTCCCAGTACAACTTCTAGAGATCCCATAGCACCCCAGTTTTTAACACGGGGCAGCCAGACTAAGTCCGGGACCCCCAAAAGGGTCTTTCTTTCATGTTGACACCCCCACACCCCCTCTTTGTCTTTCCCTCACCCGCCACTTTTCTCCAGCGAGATGCCTCCATAGGAAACGTCTATGGAGATTCTCAGCCCATCCAGGCATAGTTTATCCCAAAGATGCCTTTTTTTTTTTACGTGGCCACTGGAGTTTCTTGGGGTTTTTTTTGTTTTGTTTTGTTTTGTTTTGTTTTCCCCACCCTCCAGACAGAGCTGAAGAAGCTTCTGGGAGGAGAAGCGAAACGTCTTCAAAGACGTTTCCTCGTGGGGAAAAAAAAAAGAAGCATCTTTGGGACCTCCAGTAGGAAAAGTGACTTTCTGCAGAGGCGAGGACAAAGCCGGAGGGAGAGCGGGAGGGGCCCCCAACTCTTCTGAAAACCCCCAGGGCAACTGGCGGATCGGTGGCTCCCTCCTCGCGCCACACAAACACACGCACACACAAACACACACACACGCCCGCCCAAAGGAGCAAAGCGCACGCAGAGCTCAGAAGAAGCCAAGTCTTGCGCCTCCGTAGAGACCAAGCGGAAACCTGGAGAACTCGCGGCGCTGGTGACGGTTCCTCTCCTTTTCCAACGCGAAAAATACGCCGTTGAGTAGATGGTTTCGGGGAGGGGGGGTGTTGGGTGAAGAAAGCGGGGGGCCAGGGCGGGGGAGGGGGCGATTGATCCGAATTCGCGGGCAAGGCACCCGCTGAAAGGGAGAGTGACTTCGCTTTTCGCTTGAGGGCAGAAATAGGCGCCCTCCCTGCAATATTAGGGACGGGAAACTGGAAGCGGGGGGAACCCTTCTCGGACCCCTCCCCGCCTTTCCGGAGAAATAATAATCCGAGGGAGAAGAGGGGGGAGGGTTTAAAAGGGGGGGGGGAAACGATAACAGGTTTTGCAGCCGGAACTGGAATTTCATCCAGCTCCAAAGAAAAGGACGGAGTCAAACGCAGGAACGCCAGGGCGCAGAGAAGACCCCGAGACCCTCTTCCTGGGGGGATCGGAGGGCGCGGGGTGTGTGTGGGGGGGTCTGCTTTCCCCAGCCTTTCGAGAGGAGCCCCGGGAGACGCACAGCCAGGAGGAGGAGGAGGAGGAGGGTGGAAGCCTAACCGCGCCGAAACTCCGGATAAGCGAAATCCTTTCCCCGTGGGCATCCGGTGGAACGACGCAAACGCGCGCAACGAGGGCGCCCCGCACATAACGACAATGGGACGGAGACTCCGCCGCCGGGCTTGCCAAACCACAGCCCCCCCCCGCCACCCCCCAGCCCCGCCGCCAGGAGGAGAGGAAAGGAAGCGGAGGAGGCGAAAAAGACCGAACGAAGGAGACAAACCAGACCTACGGGGGGGGGGAGGAGGAGGAGGAGGAAGCGCGGAGTTCCGCCGCTCGTCGCCTCGGCTGGGGCTCCTTGCCCGGAGGAGCCCCCTCCCAGCTTCTCCGCCCCTTCGCCCGCATCTTAAGGCGGCGCGCACCTGGCCGCCCCCCGCCGCCGCCTTACCTCCCTCGCGCTCCGCCGAGGCGCCCAGCTCAGGCGAGGAGGAGCGGTGGTGCTCCTGCGCCCGGGCACGGCGCGCTGGCGAAGGGATGCGCGG
Organism: Crotalus adamanteus; assembly: GCA_039797435.1. Taxonomy (NCBI): domain Eukaryota; kingdom Metazoa; phylum Chordata; class Lepidosauria; order Squamata; family Viperidae; genus Crotalus; species Crotalus adamanteus. The sequence continues at coordinate 8,168,660 of CM077931.1, forward strand.
AGGCTCCGGACGGGGGCGCGCAAGCCTGCCCCCCGCCGGCGCTTTTGGAGACGCGCCGTTGAAGTTGCGCCCGGTGGACCGTTGAGCCGGGCCGGGCCGGGACAGGGCAGGAGCCCCGTCCGGAAACTGAGCTTCTGGGCCGGCTTCCAACTCTCCATCTGTGCTCCTCAACGGCGAGCGAAATATGGGAATAAGGAAGAATTCCTTCCTTCCTTCCTTCCTTCCTTCCTTCCTTCCTTCCTTCCTTCCTTCCCTAATTAACACCTAGGATAATTTCCATTTTCTCCTTCCTTCCTTCCTTTCTTCCTTCCTTCCTTCCTTCCTTCCTTCCTTCCTTCCTTCCCTAATTAACACCTAGGATAATTTCCATTTTTTTCCTTCCTTCCTTCCTTCCTTCCTTCCTTCCTTCCTTCCTTCCTTCCTTCCTTCCTTCCCTAATTGACACCTAGGATAATTTCCATTTTTTTTCCTTCCTTCCTTCCTTTTTTCCTCATTCCCTCCCTCCCTTTCTTCCTTTTCCTTCTCTCCCTTCTCCTCCCTCCCTCCCTCTTTCCCTTCTCCCTCCCTCCCTCCTGCCTTCCCTTCCTTCCTTCTTTCCCTTCTCTTCCCGCGGGCGGATCTCCACATGCAAAGCCTTTTCTCCCCCCCCCAGACAGTGGGCTTAATTAGGGTAGGCTTAAGGGCTTACATCACCCTCATCCTCGGCGCCCCCATTCATGGAGGACGTACGCGGTCGGCTAATGAGCTTCCATAATGAGCGGCAGTCTATCTCATTATCGGAACCCAGGCGCGGACAGGCAGGTTAAAGTCCCAGCCTATTCCAGGGAGATTTGGCGGCTGAGGTGAGGCTGCTCCATTATTATTATTGTTTTTTCTCAGGGAAGCCAAAGCAAGATCGAATTCGGGGTTCCCGGGGGGGGGGGAAGGGGAAGTGGCAAGGCAGGCATAAAACGGGGAGGAAGGGGGTCCCCCTTTTCTTGGGCAACTCACGAAATGCCGTCCGGATTCTGAATCCGGAGCCTCAAGAAAAAGCCCCCCCCCCGTCTCTCTCCTGCATAACGCAGAGGCGTCTTTGGCCCTATTAGGAACCCCGGATTGATTCACAGGACACCCCCCAAACTGCAGAGAATTCTTTTGGGGGGGGGAAGATCCCTCTCCCTTGATTTGCGAGGAGACACGCCTTTCCATTTGACTCTGGAGCCAGAGCTGGCCTCTTCGGTCTAGTAGCTTCCCCTACTACAGCCTGCGCCCCGAACTTTTTTGGGGGGGAGGATGCCGTCCCAGGTCAGTCGCAGCATCCTGGACTCTGAAATGCCTTTCCTGGCTCAAACCGGTGAACTCATATTATCTGGGGGATCTGCTCCAATGCTTGAGCGCTGCTTGCGAATTAAAAGATGCAGAGAATGAATCCTGCCTTCCTCCGTTCTTCCTTCGTCCCTCTCTCCCTCCCTTATTTATTTCCCTTCCTTCCTTCCTTCCTTCCTTCCTTCCTTCCTTCCTTCCTTCCTTCCTTCCTTCCTCTATTCTTCCATCCCTCCCTCCCTCCATTATTTACTTCTTTTCCTTCCTTCCTTCCTTCCTTCCTTCCTTCCTTCCTTCCTTCTTCCTTCCTTCCTTCCTCTATTCTTCCATCCCTCCCTCCCTCCATTATTTACTTCTTTTCCTTCCTTCCTTCCTTCCTCCATTCTTCCCTCCCTCTCTCCTTCCATTATTTACTTCTTTTCCTTCCTTCCTTCCCTTTCTTCCTTCATCCCTCCCTCCATTATTTACTTCTTTTCCTTCCTTCTTTCCTTCCTCCATTCTTCCATCCCTCCCTCCATTATTTACTTCTTTCCCTTCTTTCCTTCCTTCCTCCATTCTTCCTTCATCCCTCCCTCCCTCCATTATTTGCTTCTTTTCCTTCCTTCCTTCTTCCTCCCTCCCTCCCTCCCTCCCTCCATTATTTACTTCTTTTCCTTCCTTCCTTCATTCTTCCATCCCTCCCTCTCCATTTACTTCTTTTCCTTCCTTCCTTCCTTCTTTCCTTCCTTCCTTCCTTCCTTCCTTCCTACATTCTTCCTTCATCCCTCCCTCCATTATTTGCTTCTTTTCCTTCCTTCCTTTCTTCCTTCATCCCTCCCTCCCTCATTTACTTCTTTTCCTTCCTTCCTTTCTTCCTCCATTCTTCCTTCATCCCTCCCTCCATTATTTGCTTCTTTTCCTTCCTTCCTTTCTTCCTTCATCCCTCCCTCCCTCATTTACTTCTTTTCCTTCCTTCCTTCCTTTCTTCCTCCATTCTTCCTTCATCCCTCACTCCATTATTTGCTTCTTTTCCTTCCTTCCTTTCTTCCTTCATCCCTCCCTCCCTCATTTACTTCTTTTCCTTCCTTCCTTTCTTCCTTCATACTTCCCTCCCTCCATTATTTGCTTCTTTTCCTTCCTTCCTTCTTCCTCCATCCCTCCCTCCCTGCATTATTTACTTCTTTTCCTTCCTTCCTTCCTTCCTTCCTTCCTCCATTCTTCCTTCATCCCCCCTCCCTCCATTGTTTACTTTTTTCCTTCCTTCCTTCCTTCCTTCCTTCCTTCCTTCCTTCCTTCCTTCCTTCCTTCCTTCCTTCCTTCCTTCCTCTCTCCCTTCATCTCTCCCTCCCTGACATATACAATCCCATCCTATCCTACAATTAAGTTCATCACTTGCCCCGGCTTTCCCTTTTATTTCAGTTTCTTTACAAATTGTGGAGTGCAATTTTTTTTAAAAAGTCCCTTTCTTTTTTATCTTTCAGGCAAAAAAAAAAAAAAAAGGCCTTACAGTGTTCCTCTTAAAAATTCCAGTCCATCCTCCACTCCCTCCATGCTTTTTGGCGCGCTTCAAGTGAACAGATCCAGGCACTTAAAATAGATGTCTTCCCTCCCCCCTTCTTCCCCCTCTTTCATTTATTACTAATACCATCCTCTTAACTGTGATTTATTTGTTAAACAAAGTGCCATACTCCATCACTTATTCATCTTAATTTCAACAAAATTAAAGTCATCACTGTTACACTACACCTAATTGCGCTGGCAATGAAACAAAATAAGATGTTAATCAAAATAAATTGAAGATAAACAATAAAATCATTACATCTTTGCAGCCGTAAGTGTAACTAATCAGTTTTGACTTGAAGCAACCAAACACAAATAATGAATCTGTCAGCAAAACGGCACTCATTAAATAAAGGCACACTCAGCTGGAGCCCCCGAGGCTGCCTACACCCACCTGCCCTTTGAGGCCGTCTGTTTCCCACCCCAAAAGTGCCCACATGGTTCTGGGCACGACAGCCCCGGTGGTAATTGAGAGAAAGCACCAAGAAAGCCAGAGGTGCTTTCTCCAGCATTAAAGAACAGAACAGAAGAGAATATGGAATGGGATGGCATAGGATAGGATAGGACAGGACAGGACAGGACAGGACAGGATAGGATAGGGAATGGAATATAGAATGGAATATGAAATGGAATGGAATGAGGAATAGAATGGAATATGAATAGAATTGAATTAGAATAGAACAAAGGGGTCCCTGAGAGGCTGGCAGAGAGGACAATTAACCAGTGGAACAGCTTGCCACCAGAAGTTGTGGGTGCTCCGTCACTGGAAGTTTTTAAGAACAGATTGGACAGCCATTTGTCTGAAAGGGTATGGGGTCTCCTGCTCGAGCAGGGGCTGGACTAGAAGACCTTCAAGGTCCCTTCCAGCTTCTCTTCTCTCCTCTCCTCTCCTCTCCTCTCCTCTTCTACTCTACTCTACTCTACATTCTCTTCTCTTCTCTATTACTCTATTCTATTCTATTCTATTCTATTCTATTCTATTCTATTCTATTCTATTCTATTCTATTCTATTCTATTCTATTCTATTCTATTCTTATTCTTATTCTTATTCTATTCTTTCCGTTATTCTGTTCTGTTATTCTGGAAGGGCCCAGTAGGAGGGCAGCCAGTCTGCCGTTATTACACTTTTGCTTAAAAGCTTCCGGCAGCGTCAGAACAGCCCGGACTGGATGACCCAAAGCTGTTCCTCCATCTGGACTCCTCAGCCTTTCTCCCACCCACCTTTACCTCCTGCCAGCCTCTCAGGGACCCCTCTGCTTCAACCTTGCCTGGCTAACAGCGTGCCCTGAAGCCCAGGACAAGGGTGTGACTTCAGATACCAGCATTTCTTCACCAGCCTCAGCATGTCATTGCCTGGCAACCCCACGCTTGTGCCCACTCCCCAAAAACTCTTCTGAGGAGCATATTTCTATCTATCTGTCTCTGTCTTTATGACTCTCTCTCTCTCTCTCTCTCATCTATACCTTCTTTTCTTTCTTTCTTTCTTTCTTTTATCTCTCTCGATCATCTATCTTATTTTATCTATTATCTATCTGTCTGTCTCTGTATCTCTCTCATCTACTTTTTCTTTTTTTTCTTTCTTTTACTTTCTTTTCTCTATCATCTGTCTATCTATCTATCTAATTTCTATCTATTATGTCTCTGTATCTCTCTCATCTACATCTTTTTTTCTTTCTTTCTTTCTATTATCTATCTATATTTATCTATCACCTATTTGCCTGTCTATTTGTCTATCTAACTGTACCTATCTACCTACCTACCTATCCAGCTATCTCTATCTATCTCCGTATCTTATCTATCTATCTATCTATCTATCTATCTATCTATCTATCTATCTATCTATCTATCTATCTATCTATCTATCTAATTTCTATCTATTATCTGTCTCTCTCTGTCTCTCTCTCTACATCTTTCTTCTTTCTTTCTATTATCTATTATCTATCTATCATCTATCTATTTGTCTGTCTATCTATCTATCTATCTATCTATCTAATTTCTATCTATTATCTGTCTCTGTCTCTCTCTCTCTACACCTTTCTTCTTTCTTTCTATTATCTATCTATTATCTATCTATCATCTATCTGTCTGTCTATCTGTCTATCTATCTATCTATCTATCTATCTATCTATCTATCTATCTATCTATCTATGTAACTATGTATCTATCTACCTACCTACCTACCTACATACATACCTATCACACGTGACCATATTTCTCTCTATATGTCTGTATGCCACACTGATGCACTGAGGCCTTGTACATTATACCAGAGAATCACACAAATATTCTTTTAACCTTTCAGGAGTGTTCCTCACTAGCACTTTACATATTTCAGGAATGAAGTTACTCCCACCTAAATGGCCATCCTGTTTCCACTACCTGAAGTCCGTGGATGGAGGGTGTGCTATAAATTTTAATAATGTTTTGTCGCAAGATTTGGGGGACAGTGGGTGGGGGAAATTCTAGCCTAATTTATGCATTTCCTTCCTATAGCTGGGATTTTAGTACCTGCTCTCGCTGGTAATCACTGGCAGGGAATGGAGAGGCTCAATTCACGATGATTAATGCGAAGCTGAGAACTGGGATAATATTCTAAAACAAATTGGGAGGTACTGATAAAGAATATCCAGTGCTGAAAAGTTCCTGAACCCTGGCTAAAGGGAAAGGGGTCTCTGTGTTTGCAAATCCTGATTTGTGGTTAATCATAAAAGCTTTGCAAACAGGCTGAAGGGCTGTGGGCAGTAACACTTGACTGTGCTGGTCCATATTCACATCTCTTTCTGGCGTAAAGTGGGGAGTTTATTTTAGCTCAATTAGCCCTTCCTTTTTTCTTTGGAGGGGGCTGACTTTCACTCCTCGTTAACGGGGATTTTGGAGAGGTGAGTTATTGTCACCTAGGCCTGGGAAGGAGGAGGGGCAAAAATGGGGTGGTCATTGTCTTCATGAATTAGGCCTGCAGGGGTCATAAACAGGGCTTCCAGGGAAATATATTGAATTATGGATGCCAGGGGCTTGTTAGCCATAGGTGGAAAGAAACAAGCTGGATGTTTGCTCCAGTGCTGGGCCAAAGTTGTGTGTGTGTGTGTGTTGGGGGGCGTGGGGCTTTGAGGCTGGGGACTATTCCACACTCTTGCAAACTCAGTGATTTTCTGCACGTGTGCAGTGAAGCAGGCAGAGGTTGTGTAAACAGAGGCATAGAATCAAAATCACGCGCAGTATTAGTACCGCTCTATAAAAGTATAATAAGACCACATCTGGAATCCTGCATCCAGTTTTGGTCACCACGTCAGAAAAAAAGATGTTGCGATTTTGGGGAAAAAGTGCAAAGAAGAGCAAATAAGATGAATAAGGGCCTGGAGACAGAAACGTATGAAGAACCGTTGCAGGATTTGGGTATGGGCGGTCTAGAGAAAAGAAGAACTAGGGGGGACAGGATAGCAGTCTTCCAGTATTTGAGGGTCTGCCACAAAGAAGAGGAGTTCACTTATTTTCCAAAGCACCAGATGGAAGAACAAGAAACAATGGATGGAAACTAATCAAGGAGAGAAGCAACCCTGGAATTAAGGAGAAACTTCCTAACAGTGAGAACAAATCCAGTCTGAACATCTGGCTGACTGTGCGGTGATTAACAACAACAACAATAATAATAGTAGCAGTAGTAGTAGTAACAAATAATAATAATATAATATAATATAATAACAACAACAACAACAACAACTGCTCTAGGACTTCAGAATTCAAACAGACAAGCACCTGCAACATAACACCCCAGACTTAACAATTGTCGATAAGAAAGACAAAAAAGTCTGAATAGTGGACGTGGTAGTGCCTGGAGACAGCAGAATAGAGGAGAAAGAACTGGAGAAGATCACAAAATACAAAGACCTACAAATAGAAAGAGAAAGACTGTGGCAAAAGCAAGCAAGGGTAGTACCAATAGTCATAGGTTCCTTGGCTGTAATCCCAAAACAGCTGGAGCACCACTTGAACACCATCATCGGCATTGATAAATTCACCATTAGTCAATTGCAAAAGGCAGCCTTACTAGGAACTGCTTCCATCCTGCGACGATATATGTAATATCATTAAACATCCACATCTGCCTATCCCAGGTCCTTGGTAAAGACTCGATAGGTAGACAAAAATGCCAAATCCAGTCTGAACATCTGGCTAAGTGTGCGATGATCAATAACAATAATAATAATAATAATAACAACAACAACAATAATAAATGAGAAAGAACTGGAAAAGATAACAAAATACAAAGACCTACAAATAGAAATAGAAAGACTGTGGCAAAGGCAAGCAAGGGTAGTACCAATAGTAATAGGTGCAATCCTAAAACAACTGGAGCACCACTTGAACACCATCATCGGCATTGATAAATTCACCATTAGTCAATTGCAAAAGGCGGCCTTACTAGGAACTGCTTCCATCCTGGGACGATATCTGTAATACCATCAAACATCCACATCTGCCTATCCCAGGTCCTTGATAAGGACTTGATAGGTAGACAAAATGCCAAATCCAGTCTGAACATCTGGCTGAGTGTGCGATGATCAATAATAATAATAATAATAATAATAATAATAATAATAATAATAATATCCCAGGTCCTTGGTAAGAACTCAATAGGTAGACAAAAATGCCAAATCCAGTCTGAACATCTGGCTGAGTGTGCGATGATTAATAATAATAATAATAATAATAACAATAACAATAATAGCAAAATACATCAAGAAACTGCAGCTTCCTGCAATAACTCCAGCAATGTTAAAAAAAACTGTGCTATTTGGAACATCTTATATTTTAAGGAGATACCTGGTTGACACCTAGGATGCTGGCAGCAACCCGTGTCAACCATCAGCGCCAACCAATTTGAATGTTCAGTTGACTGAGGTTCACGTCTAATGAGTGTATGGGGTGTATGGGGTGTTCAGGGAGGGGTAGTACCTATGGTGTAGGGCATGTCGTGCCTCTTTTAGGGCAGCTCGTACACCTTTGGTCCCCACCTGACACTCAGCTCTCACCTGTGGCTCCTAGCTGTAATGAACAACAACAACAACAACTTTATTGTCACTTTGAATGTACACCAATCGGCATACATCCAAGTGAAATTGCATTGCATACAGTTCTCAAAGGGTCACCATCTCTGATAGACACTCCTCGTTCATGGCCAACTCAAGTTACAGATCTTCCATTTTAGTCTCTAGGGAGCGAAGGATGGCAAAACAGGACAGATGGAAATGGAGCTCCGTGTGTGGATTAGCCCTCAAATTAGATTGTATTCCTGCAGGACAACCTCGCCTTCTTTCCTTTTTCTGATCCTGTCTCTTCCACCTTTTCCTTAAAGAGGCCTTGCTTCTTTTCACCCCTGGAGAACGCTGCTGCCGACAGCCTCATCCAGTTCCTTCGCTCCGTAAGACCCGGGACCTCTCCTCCTGTGGAAACAGCCCTGATTTGCAATAGAATCCGTCCTCGCTGGGCCAGCAGTCAGATCCTGCTGCCGGCAGAACAATTTCAAACAGCACCAAATCTAATTAACAGCCCTGATTAAAAGAAAGAAAGAAAGGGGAAACCCCACTCTCTCCCAGTGGAAAAAATTTGCTGGGTTAATAAAGTTTTCCAGCCCTTCAGCCTTCGGCCACACTCGCTGCAAGAGGCATTACACAAGGGTGGGATTCACGTGGATTAGGCCATGATTTCCTTAACCAGGTCTTTTAAAAGAAACCCCAGTCGGCTGACTTTGGGCGGCACAAGGCAGCCTGCAAAGCAATTTTAAAATGGCAGGTCTATCAAATACGGTGCACATCAAAGGAGAGCCGTTGGGAGGAATTTCAAGATGCGAGAATAGAGGCTCTGCAGGACCAGGGCTTCTGGAAGGGGCCAGAGGCAAACATCTGGAGAAGGGAACAAGGGCAGTGAAAACTTGGAGGGAGAAGGAACAGGCAGGCTGCGTTTAAAGTGGTGTGCGCTGCAGGGAGACTCCCAGCTCACTTTTGACACATCTCCTTTCCTTTGCTCTGCTCCTTGTGCTCAGTGACTTCCAAGCCCATGCTCTTGATCCCTGCCCGGCTTTATTCCCTAGACTTGATCCTGTCTCGCAAAGAGTCTACCGTGGTAGATCTTCTTTCTTCTGAGCTCCAGTGGCTGGCTGTAAATGTTAATATAGGGTGTCCTACTTGAGCAAAAGACTCCTGCGAGTCCCGTGGACTGCAAGGCGATCCAACAGGTCAGTCCTGGAGGAGATCAACCCCGACTGCTCTTTAGAAGGCCAGATCCTGAAGTTGAAACTCAAGTACTTTGGCCACCTAATGAGAAGGAACGACTCACTGGAGAAGAGCCTGATGCTGGGAAAGATGGAGGGCAAGAGAAGAAGGGGACGACAGAGAAGGAGGTGGCTGGATGGAGTCACTGAAGCAGGAGGCGTGAGCTTCAAGGGACTCCAGAAGATGGTAGAGGACAGGAAGGCCTGGAGGAACGTTGTCCATGGGGCCAGGATGGGTCGGACACGACTTCGCAACTATCAACAACAATTTGAGCAGGGGGATGGACTGGAAGACCTCCAACGTCCCTTCCGACTCTTATTGTTCTGCTTCTTCACTTTTCCTTCTCTGTTGCCCAAACTGAAAAATATAAACCATCTCAGGACTTGTGAAACTCTGTTTCTTCAACTCTGATAACAGAATAAGAGTAGGAAGGGACTTCAAAGGTCTTCTCGTCCAGCGCCCTCCAACCTTTTGAGCGCCAGGGACTAATTCCGTGAAGAGGTTTTTCCATGGACTGGACAGGTTTTCTGGCACGCTGCAACCTGGTGCCAGTCCATGGTCTGGGGATTTGGGACCCCTGTTCTAGTCCAGCCCCCTGCTCAGGAGACCCTATTCCCGTGGTGGCAAACCTATGGCACGTGTGCCACAGGTGACATGCAGAGCGATCTCTGTGGGCACGTGCGCCGTCGCCCCAGTCCTGGGCCTTCAGCTCGGTTTTATAAAACCTTTTCGCTTTAGGCTTCTGCCGCTGTGTGCAAAAAAAAAAAAAAAGTTTCAATCAATCAATTTCAACTTCTGGAGGGAAAAAAGAGATCTCGCAAAGTTGGAATTGATTGATTGAACTTTTTAGTTACCACCGCAGCCACGCCCACCCAATGGGCCATGCCCACTCGGCACTCAATGATACATGTGGGTTTTGGGTTGCAGTTTGGGCACTCGGTCTCTAAAAGGTTCGCCATCACTGCCCTATACCAATTCAGACAAATGGCTGTCCAGTCTTTTCTTAAAAACTTCCAGAGCTGGAGCACCCACAACTTCTGGAGTGAAGCCGTTCCACAGAGCTGGTAGGGACTTTGGAGGTCTTCTAGTCCAACCTTCTATACCATTCCAGACAAATCTTCTTAAAAGCCTCCAGTATTGGAGCAGCCACAACTTCTGAAGACAAATTACTTGATGGAAGTAGTGGGGCCCGTCTGCAGTTTTACTACGCCAGTGGATAAATTATAGTATTTTTCTTGTTAATAGGAGACGTAAAGACATATCCTGCTTGAAATAAATAAGCAAATGAATTCACCATGAGCCTGCCATTTTTTTTCTTAGCACCTCAGGATTCTCTCGTCTGGCTGTCCAAAGTCTGTCTCTGGACAGGCTTCCGGGTGACACTTAATCCCACATTGTGTGCTTCTGCTTGGAAATTCCACCTTTTGTTTGAGGCTTCTTGTCCTGCCTTCAGGGGCTTTGGAGAATAGCTTGACTCCCTCTTCTTTGGGGCAGCCCCTCAATTACTGGAACACTGCTATCATGTCTCCCCTAGTCCTTCTTTCCTCTAGACTGGCCATTCCCGAATCCCGCAGCCGTTTTTCCTATGTTTTAGTCTCCAGGCCTTTAATTATCTTAGTTGTTCTCCTTTGCTCTTTCTTTTTCCATTGCTTCTTGTCCTGCCTTCAGGCGCTTTGGAAAATAGCTTGACTCCCTCTTCTTTGGGGCAGCCCCGGAGATATTGAAACACTGCTATCCTGTCCCTCCTTGTCCTTCTTTTCTCTAGACTGGCCATTCCCGAATCCCGCAGCCGTTCTTCCTATGTTTTAGCCTCCAGGCCTTGGATCCTCTTAGTTGCTCTTCTTTGCACTTTTCCCTCTGGTCTTTTTCCATTGCTTCTTGTCCTGCCTTCAGGCGCTTTGGAGAATAAATTGACCCCCTCCTCTTCTTTGGGGCAGCCCCTCAATTACTGGAAGACTGCTATCCTGTCTCCCCTAGTCCTTCTTTTCTCTAGACTGGCCATTGCCAAATCCCATAGCCGTTCTTCCTATGTTTTAGTCTCCGGGCCTTTAATCATCTTAGTTGTTCTTCTTTGCTCTTTCTTTTTCCATTGCTTCTTGTCCTGCCTTCAGGCGCTTTGGAAAATAGCTTGACTCCTTCTTCTTTGGGGCAGCCCCTGAGATATTGGAAGACCCCTATCATGTCCCCCCTCGTCCTTCTTTTCTCTAGACTGGCCATTCCCAAATCCCGCAGCCGTTCTTCCTATGTTTTAGTCTCCGGGCCTTGGATCCTCTTAGTTCAGTGTTTCTCAACCTTGACCATTTTAAGGCATGTGGACTTCATCTCCCAGAATTCCACAGCCAGCATTGCTGGCTGTGGAATTCTGGGAGTTGAAGTCCACATGCCTTAAAATGGTCAAGGTTGAGAAACACTGTCTTAGTTGCTCTTCTTTGCTCTTTCTTTTTCCATTGCTTCTTGTCCTGCCTTCAGGCGCTTTGGAGAACAGGTTGACCCCCCATTCTCTTTGGGGCAGCCCCTCAACTCCTGCAAGGCCGCGGTCCCGTCCCCCCTTAGTCCTTCTCTTCCTTCAGAGGCCTTCGAAGTTCACCCTCCTTCTTTTCCTTCCTCCCTTCTGCCTTTGACGACGTTAAGACTTGGCAACAATCCGGATGTGACAAACGGCGAGGGAAAAGTTGGGATACATTTGTGTAGCACTGGGAAGAGCTGCCGCCGCCCTCGCACTACAAGGCTCATGGTCCCCAGCCCGCCTTCCCGACCTGTCCCCCAGCCCCTTCACCCCGGGCGCGGGGTTGTGGGGGCGGCCCTGCGGACTACATCTCCCAGCACCCCCCGCTTCCCTTTTTCCCCCCCCCTCCTCCATCCCCTCCGCGCGCGCCTGACTGCAACTCCCACCGAGCCCTCCAACCCGCCGGCTGGGGACGCCGGGAGTTGTAGTTCTGAACCGCTGAGGCGGCGCAACCGAGGCGAGGAAAGGCCGGGCGGAGGCCCTCTGCACGCGCTCAGGGGGGCGCTCGGCCTTCCTTTCCTCGGGCCGGGAAGGGGGAGAGGGGGGGGGGCCGTGGCGAGCGACCCCCCCCCGACGGGGGGGAGGGGGAGAGGGGCCGGCGGGGCGTGAGGGGAGGCTTCCGGCGGCGGGACTTCATTTCCCAGCCGGCCCCGCGCGCGCTTCCGGTCCTCCGCTGCCCGCTCGCCTTGTCCGTCCGCGGGTCGCGCCTCAGCCTCGGCGTCCTCCGGCCGGGCATGGAGTGACCCCCCCCTCCCCAGTCCAGTCGGGACCCCCGCCCGCCAGTCCGCCCGGGGCCCATGAGGGGTCCTCCGACGCCATGGGCTCCCGCATTAAGTGAGTCTGGGGCCGGGGGCTGGGTGGGCGCGTGCCCGGGGAGGGGCTGTGTGGGAAGGATCCTCTCCCTCGTAGAGCTCTGGCCGGCTGGACTGCAGCTCCCATCATCCCCCGCTGTCCTGACTGGGGGACGATGCGGGCGGGCTGGACGGCTGACGGTGGGGAGGGCTGGACTGCAGCCCCCCATCGTTCCCAGCCTTCTTTGGCCTGGGACGACGACGGGGGCGGGCTGGACTGCAGCCCCCATCCTCCCCAGCTGTCCTGACTGCAGCCCCTATCATCCCCAGCCGCCTCTGAGTGGGGACGGTGGGGAGGGCTGGACTGCAGCCCCTATCATCCCCAGCCGACTCTGAGTGGGGACGGTGGGGAGGGCTGGACTGCAGCCCCCATCATTCCCAGCCGTCTCTGAGTGGAGACGGTGGGGAGGGCTGGACTGCATCCCCCATCATCCCCAGCCGACTCTGAGTGGGGACGGTGGGGAGGGCTGGACTGCAGCCCCCATCATTCCCAGCCGTCTCTGAGTGGAGACGGTGGGGAGGGCTGGACTGCATCCCCCATCATCCCCAGCCGCCTCTGAGTGGGGGCGGTGGGGAGGGCTGGACTGCAGCCCCCATCATCCCCAGCCGCCTCTGAGTGGGGACGGTGGGGAGGGCTGGACTGCAGCCCCCATCATTCCCAGCCGCCTCTGAGTGGGGACGGTGGGGAGGGCTGGACTGCAGCCGCCATCATCCCCAGCCGCCTCTGAGTGGGGATGGTGGGGAGGGCTGGACTGCAGCCCCCATCATTCCCAGCCGCCTCTGAGTGGGGACGGTGGGGAGGGCTGGACTGCAGCCCCCATCATTCCCAGCCGCCTCTGAGTGGGGACGGTGGGGCGGGCTGGAGCGCAGTCCCCATCATTCCCAACCACCGCCGACTGGGGATGATGGGGGCGATGCCTCCTTGCTTTTTCCTCCCTGCCTCCGCTTGCCGGCCCTGGGTCCAAGCCCCCCCCCCGTTCCCGCCCTGGGGGGGATGAGGCTCTCTTTGCGCCCAAGCGCGGCTCCGGGGATCGCCGGCGCGCCTGACTGCCTCGCGGGGGCGACCCTGGGCGGCAGAAGGCGGCCCGGGCTCTTGGGAGGGGACGCCCGGATCGGTCCCGAGCAGAAGCGCCCCTGCCTCGCCGCCCGCGCGCTCCGAGAGAGGCCGGCGCCGGTCTGGGGGCGTCTGGGAAGAGGGCAGAGGCGAACGTCAAGCTGAGAAGCGATTCCTCTCCTCTTCTTTTTCCTTTCCTTTCCTTTCCTCTCCTTTCCTTTCCTTTCCTCCCCTTCCCTTCCCTTCCCTTCCCTTCCCTTCCCTTCACCTCCTTTCCTTTCCTCCCCTTTCCTTTCCTCCCTTTTTCCTTTCCTTTCCTTTCCTTTCCTTTCCTTTCCTTTCCTCCCCTTTCCTTCCCTTCCCTTCCCTTCACCTCCTTTCCTTTCCTCCCCTTTCCTTTCCTCCCTTTTTCCTTTCCTTTCCTTTCCTTTCCTCCCCTTTCCTTCCCTTCCCTTCCCTTCACCTCCTTTCCTTTCCTCTCCTTTCCTTTCCTCCCTTTTTCCTTTCCTTTCCTTTCCTTTCCTCCCCTTTCCTTCCCTTCCCTTCCCTTCACCTCCTTCCCTTCCCTTCACCTCCTTTCCTTTCCTCCCCTTTCCTTTCCTCCCTTTTTCCTTTCCATTCCTTTCCTCCCCTTCCCTTCACCTCCTTTCCTTTCCATTCCATTTCATTCCTCCCCTTTCCTTTCCATTCCTTTCCTCCCCTTCCCTTCCCTTCCCTTCACCTCCTTTCCTTTCCATTCCATTCCTCTCCTTTCCTTCCCTTCCCTTCCCTGTTGGCATTTTGATCTACCTATCGCAGGGGTCTTCAAACCTGGCCCTTGTATGACTTTTGGACTTCAACTCCCAGAGTTCCTCAGCCAGGCACGCGTGCCTGGCTGAGGAATTCTGGGAGTTGAAGTCCGCAAGTCATACAAGGGCCACGTTTGAAGACCTCTGACCTATTCAGTGCTTCCTAAGGTCCTGATAGGCAGATGTTGCTGGATCCCAGCGGTTGAGGGAGCCAGCTGCTTTTCCCAATCTGCACAACCCCATAATACTAAATCTGTGAAGAATTGGGGGCGATAGAGAGGGTCTTCTGCCTCGTGGCTCCTTAATGTACCTTTTCTCCTGGGAGGGGGGACACCAAGATTGTTTGCTGATTGCTAGAAGATGATCGAAAGTTATTCCAATCTTTTAAAGAAGAATCTCTTTTTATTTCACCTTGGTGTTTTATTCTGTATGTGGGATGGATTATAACCCCTTGTGAGGACTTAAGGGCAATGAGTAGGGCTACAGCCAGCCCTACCTATTCAGATAATTTGCTTGCAATTAATTGTGATGGCTTGTTTTCGAAATGGAGAAATTAACAGGCAATCGATATGAGTCAGGGATATACTTTCCACACACACACCCCTGCAAGTTTTGGAATGCTACTTGAAAAATAACCCAGCCAGTTAGTTGTTAAAGGTGTTTCTGTCTTATTTTGCTTCCTGCTGTCAGCTCTCCGAAGTGCAATATATATATATATATATGTTTCTCTGGAATCTGATAGGAATCGGTTGCTTAGCAATTTTAAAGTTGGAAGCAAGTTCCCAAAATATCTCAGGCAGAGATTGATTCTTTTGATGGAGATCCTGCCTTTCATTCTTAAGAAAGAGTCAACCAAGCCTACGTGGGAGAATCGGGAATTTGAGAAGCTGGACCCCGTGGCCTTTATTTAATGTATTTTGTTTATCCGATTCCCCCCACTTGGAGGGCTGCCAACCGAGGGCTATTTTTCAAGGCCGAAATGGCTTTCTGGGAACGATGGCTTAGTTTCAAGATCCCTTTTTTCGTCGCATGGTGCTGCTGAATCACACAACGGGAAGGATGTGAGCCAGAGACTTCTTTTGGGGAACATGGCTTGGCCTAGTTGACCTTAGCGATGACTTTAGACTTTCCGAGGAGACTTTTGCAGAGAAAGATTTGTGAACTTTCAAGATGTCATTTAACAAAAACAAACCCCCCCCCCCAAAAAACTTGTCAGCTTAAATCTGATTTCCAATTTGACCACTGACGTTTCCCCTTGTTGACCTGCTGTATTCCTTCGGCCACTCAGTGCAGAATTTGCACTCAATGCTTATTGTATGTGTTGTCAACTTTGGCACGAGGTTGTTCTCGTCCTCCTCCTCCTGCTCCATCTTCTGCGTCTTCTTTTGCTTCTTCTGCTTCCTCTTCCTCCTCTTGTCTTCTTTTTCTTCTTCTTCTCCTCCTCCATCCTCTATTCTCCATTCTCCTCCTCCTCTTCCATCTCTTCCTCCTCCTCTTTCTGCAGCTTCTTCTGCTTCTTCTGCTTCCTCTTCTTCCTCGCCTCCTCCATCCTCTATTCTCCATTCTCCATTCTCCTCGCTCTCCTCCTCCTCCTCCTGCGTCTTCTTCTGCTTCCTCTTCCTCTTCTTCTTCTCCTCCTTCTCCTTCTCCTCCTCCTCCTCCTTCTTCTCCTTCTCCTTCTCTTCTTTTCCTCCTCCTCCTCCTCCTCCTCTTCCTCGTATAGATATGACCTTACGGAATAGGAGCTTTCATAAATTGGAGGATGAGAATGGGCCAAGTAAAGATTTTGCAGATTTTGGAAGATGCTTTGAATCCGCCAGTTGGAAAATAAACCAGTCAGATGTACTCCATCTGTGGCCAAGGGGGGGTATAGGAGCTCGAAATATTATTTGAGAAATAAACAGGGCCAGGCAAAGAAATTAAATTTTCTCCTCCCCTCCTTCCTCTCCTCCTTCCTTGCCCTGCCCTGCTCTTTTCTTCTTCCTTCCTGCTTGCCTTCTTCTTCCTACTCTTGCTCAGAAATACGTTTCTTTTTGGCAAAGTTTTAAAAGATCGTAACCCCCTTCCCCTTTTACGCTAGTTGTCGCATTTCAGCAAACAAAGCGAACTGCCAGTCCAAGGTGGGAATAATGTCAAATATTGCCTGGGTGACAATCAAGCAGAAGGTTGTTTAGCAACAACGCGGGTGTGAATTCTTCCCGTGCGGAGACCAGGACAGTGGGGAGTAGCTTGGAAACCTGACAATAGGAGATGAGGCTTTTTTTTGTTGTTGTTGTTGCGGATACCTTTAAGTTGTGAAATTGCTAGGAGGGCCTGAATGTTGTTGATCCTGGAAATAAACTCCAGTTGGAAAATTCCGTACCTCAAGCCCGTTTGGCCATTAGCGGCATCCATTTTCAGCATGGAGAAATGGATGGAGTAATGGAATAAGAATGAATAAGGGTTGCTGGAAGGGAAAGAAAGATCCTTGATTCTTGGGGATCATAGAATCCCCAAGATTCTAGGTTAGGGGTAGGCAACCTTGGCTCTTTTATGACTCGTGGACTTCAACTTCCAGAATTCCTGAGCCAGCATGGGGGGAACTATGGCCCCCTCGTGACTCGTAGACTTCAACTCCCAGAATTCCTGAGCCAGCATGGGGGGAACTATGGCCCCCTCGTGACCCGTGGACCAACTCCCAGAATTTCTGAGCCAGCCTGGCTCAGCTTGGAAACCTCTCCCTTTCCCCTCAGCGTGGCTGGCTCAGGAATTCTGGGAGTTGAAGTCCACAAGTCAAAAAAGAGCCAAGGTTGCCTATCTCTGGCCTAGGCCTAGGCCGCTTTATGACTTGTGGACCAACTCCCAGAATTCCTGAGCCAGCATGGGGGAACTGTAGCCCCCTCATGACTTGTGGACTTCAACTCCCAGAATTCCTGAACCAGCCACTGGAAGTTTTTAAGAAGAAACTGGACAGCCATTTGTCCGAAATGGTATAGGGTTTTCTTCCTGAGCAGGGGGTTGGACTAGATGAGGATCCAGATTGTTGGGGGCAATGTAAAATATATATATATACATTGCTTACTGGTGTACACCGCTTAGAGAGTGCTTGCACTTAAAGCGGTATATAAGTCTCATAAATAAATAAATAAATAGATGACCTCCAAGGTCCCTTCCAACTTTATAATAACAACAAACAACAACAATAATAATAACAATAACAACCACCACCACCACCACCACCACCACCACCATAATAATAATAATAATAATAATAATAATAATAATAGTAATATATCGAGATGGTCTCGGAGACGGGTTTAAATCTGGTGAGCCCTGCAGCTCAGCCCTAAGCAACTTCTCTCTGGGCGTTAGGGGCTCGCTTGTAAAAAAAAAAAAAAAAAGAGGCTGCCGTATACCTAAATCAAGAGTTTTGGAAATGTTATGTAGAATGGACCAGGTGGGACTTCTGCAGGTGTGTTTGCCCTCAGCTGGATGGCAGTCTAAATTCAAGATGAAAAACAAAATGAGATTTGTTAATGGAAAAGTACAGGTAGTCCTTGGCCACAATTGAACCCAACATTCCTCTTGTTAAGGAAGAGAGCTAAGTGGGCTTTGCCCCACTATCTGGCCTTTCTTGCCTCCATCTGCTGAGATGGTATAGGTTCTCCTGCTTGAGCTGCGGGGGGGGGGGCTGGACTAGAAGATCTCCAAGGTCCCTTCCAGCTTCTATTCTATTCCATTCCATTCCATTCCATTCCATTCCATTCCATTCAATTCTATTCTATTCTATTCTATTCTATTCTATTCTTATTTTCTATTCCATTTTCTATTCTATTATTCTGTTCTATTCTGTTCTATATTCTATTCTATTCTATTCTATTCTATTCTATTCTCATTATTCTATTCTATTCCATATATTCTATTCTATTCTATTCTATTCTATTCTATTCTATTCTATTTTATTCTATTCTATTCTATTCTATTCTATTCTCATTATTCTATTCTGTTCTGTTCTGTTCTGTTCTGTTCTATTCTATTCTATTCTATTATTATTTTCTATTCCATTTTCTATTCTATTATTCTGTTCTGTTCTATTCTGTTCTATATTCTATTCTCTTCTGTTCCATTCCATTCCATTCCATTCTGTTGTTAAGGGAATCTGTGCAGGTGTTAAGTTAGTAACATCGCTGTTAAGTGAATCTGGTTTCCCCATTACGACTTTGCTTGTCGGAAGGTCGCAAAAGGGGATCACGTGACCCCGCGACACTGCAACCGTCCTAAGTACATGCCAGTTGCCAAGGCTCCGAATTTTGATCACGTGACCCTGGGGGAGGCTGCCACACTGGTAAGTGTGAATAGCGGCCATAAATCAGTTTTTTCCAGTGCCGTTGTAACTTTGAATGGTCACTAAACAAAAAAATTGCAAGTTGACGGATTACCTTTAAGCAGTCCTATAGATTGATTTTTTTTTTTTTTTAGGGCTGAATTGGTTTATATTTGCTCTTCTCTTCCAAATCTACATTTTTTTTCTCCAGCCTTCAAGCTCTCTTAGCCGCATTCTGCTTTGGAGCTCAAGGAAGTTGTGCTTCTGTGTCATAAAGTGACCTCCAAGGTCCCTTCCAACTTAATAATAATAATAACAACAATAATAATAACAACAACAATAATAAATAGAGGGAACACGGGTTTGGGATCCGGGGCAAGCGAGGATTCGCACCTTGCCCCATTGGGTGAATGTTGGGAGCTGCTGGCTCCTGAAACACACAACCCATTGTGTTGCGTCTTTGGCAGCAGGCTGGAAAATACTATTAAAGTGCCTGCATTTAGCTAAAACGAAAACAGGACTTGTGCATTGTGGGCCCATTTTTAAAACTACTCCGGCAGGTGTTGAAAGCCTGCCTTGCTTTAATTATAGCTACTGTTAAATAATGTGTTGCAATAATTAATCGTCAGCTCTGGGCTTAGAAGAGAAGGTGTGTGTGTGGGGGGGGGGGGGAGAGAGATGGGCGAACGTGCCTGCAACACCAGCAGACGTATTTTGCATGTATCTGTTTCCTTTCTTCAAGACTCTGATCCTTTGCAAAGGTTTTTTTTTTTTTTCCTCCTCCAGTTGGACTTGGGCTCTCCAGAAAAATTGCCCTCCCTAAAGGATAAAATCTCCCACTGGCCGGTGTCATCGTTTGACTCTCTGCTCTGCCAGTCTCTGCTCAAATTTGCATGAATTAATTCAGCTTTGCCATGGCGCTTTCTGGTCTTTAATGAAAGTTAACGGAGTCTTGTGAACCAGGGTTGAAGTCTAGCACTGCTCTGTTTGGGGGGTGGGGGGGATCTCCCCTCTGTCCTCCCCAACAGACAGTTTGGCCTGATGGTCCCTGTTGACAAATTCCTGGCCATTTGAGAATTGGCTATCCTGGGGCTGAGCCTGGATGTGGACATCTCTCTGGCCTGTTTCTTCCTTAAATTTCAAAAGGCTTTTATCAAAATTCTTTTGCGGATTGAGTGGGTGATAGGAACGTAATGTGTCGTCAGATCCAAAAGGATTTACTGCATTAAAACAGGCTTTTTTGGGGGGGGGCTTATATCAATCTGTGTCCAATAGAGATTTGGATCTTATTTGAAGAGGACTAGCATGCTGGCTGAGGAATTCTGGGAGCTGAAGTCCACAAGCCTTAAAGTGGTCAAGGTTGCAGACCCTTGGACTAGAACAAATCAATCAAACTTTTTATTTTTCCATACTCTCCCCAATACATATAACATGATATTTATCAGATGTTAACATACATTCTTTTTACATTCATATATAACAGTGCTTCTCAACGTTTGTGTGACGGCGACCCCCGTCACACAAACGTTCTGTGCATGCGCCGGGCCGCGTGCATGGGGGCGGGGCCCCCACGCGCGATGCGCATGTGCGACGCCGCCCCCATGCGCGACGCACATGTGCGGTGGTGGCCCCACGCGCGACGCACATGCGCGATGGCCCCCCCACGCGCGGCGCATGCACGCGCCGCCCCATGCGCAACGCGCGTGCGGGGGGCTCCCCCCATGCGCAGCGCGTGTGCGCGGCGCCGCCCCCATGCGCAGCACGCATGCGCAGCACCGCCCCCATGCGCGGTGCGCGTGCACGGCGCTGCCCCCATGCGCGGCGCGCGTGCACGGCACCGCGAAAAATGGCGGATCGCCGCCTTTGGCGACCCCCGAAAAATGGGCGATCGACCCCAAATGGGGTCGCGACCCATAGGTTGAGAACCGCTGATATATAAGATACTTTTAATAAAATGAAATAAATACATACACATGACTTTTGGTGTTGCTCGCCCATTTCCCCTTTCACTGTATCCACACTCCTTCTTCTCTACCTTCTTTCTCCCTTTCTTCTCTTCCCTCCTTCCCTCTTCTTCCTCTCCTCTTCTCTTTCCTTCACCACTCTCCTCCCCCTTTCCCCCACTTCTCCTCTTCTCCTCCATCCTTCCTACTTCCTTCTCCCCTCCTTTACTCTTTTCTTTCTCCTCTCCTTTCTTCCCTCTCATCCCTCTTCAGATACAATTCAGGGGTAATGTCCGAGCAACTTCTCTCTCCAAATTTCCCTATCTGTCAATCAAACTTCTGTCGCTCAACCTTGGTGACTTGAAGAGGTCTGGACTTCAACTCCCAGAAGTCTGGCTGGCTGTTGGATTCTGGGCGTTGAAGTCCACACATCTTAGAGTTGTTGAGGTTGAGAAACATTGGTCTAGGATGGTGGTGAGGCTGGGGTGGAATGCTCCCTGGCAGAAGAATTGGCTGATTGGGCAGTCGTTGGGAAGGGAGTTGCTGGTTCTTGAGAAAACTTTTAGAAAGCAGTTCTTTGGGGTGGGGGGGGGGGATGTCGCACAGTTTTTTGGAAAACAGGAGGGAGGGAGGGAGGGAGGAAGATAGAAGGGAAGGAAGGAAGGAAAGGAAGGAAGGAAGATAAAGGAAGGGAGGAAGGAAGATGGGAGAAGGGAAGGAAGGCAGGAAGATAAGAAAAAGGGAAGGAAGGAAGGAGAGGGAGGGAGGGAAGGAAGGAAAGGAGGGAGGGAAGGAAGGAAAGGAGGGAGGGAGGGAAGGAAGGAAGGAAAGGAAGGAAGATAAGGAAGGGAGGAAGGAAGATAGGAGAAGGGAAGGAAGGCAGGAAGATACGAAAAAGGGAAGGAAGGGGGGAAGGAAGGAAAGAAGATAAAAAAGGAAGGGAGGAAGGAAGATGGGAGAAGGGAAGGAAGACAGGAAGATAAGAAAAAGGGAAGAAAGGAAGGAAGGAAAGGAGGGAGGGAAGGAAGGAAAGAAAGGAAGATAAAAAAGGAAGGGAGGAAGGAAGATGGGAGAAGGGAAGGAAGGAAGGAAAGGGAGGGAGAGAAGGAAGGAAAGAAGGAAGGAAAGGAGGGAGGGAAGGAAGG
This sequence comes from Crotalus adamanteus, assembly GCA_039797435.1. Taxonomy (NCBI): domain Eukaryota; kingdom Metazoa; phylum Chordata; class Lepidosauria; order Squamata; family Viperidae; genus Crotalus; species Crotalus adamanteus. Next base: position 8,190,360 of record CM077931.1, read on the forward strand.
AAGGAAGATGAGGGAAGGGAGAGAAGAAAGAAGGAAGGAAGATGAGAGAAGGGAATGAAGGAAGGAAAGGAAGATAAGAAAAGGGAAGGGAGGGAGGAAGGGAAGAAGGAAGATGAGAGAAAAGAAGGAAGGAAAGAAAGGAAGATGAGAGAAGGGAAGAGAGGGAGGAGGGAAGGGAAGGAAGATGAGAGATGGGAAGGAAGGAACAAAGGAAGGAAGAGGAGAGGTGGGAAAGAAGGAAGGAAGGAAAAAAGATGAGGGAAGGAAGGAAGGAAGACGAGAGAAGGGAAGGAAGGAAGGTTGGTGGAAGCTCAGAGATCTGGAACTGGGCTTCATCTTTCGGGTGGGGAGAGGCAAAGCCCTGGAACAGCCCCCTCCCTTGTCCAGAAAGAGGCATCTCCCCCAGCCTTTGCTCAACCCTCTTGGGCAGCTCCCGTTGGGAGAAGGCAGGGCTGAGTAGTCTCGTGGCCTCTCGTTTAAACCCATTTCTCTTTTTCATTTGCATGATTTTAAGAGACCCACATCCCTCCGACGAGCCCTTCTGAAAAGCACCCTTACCTTTTCTTCTCTTTCAGGCAAAACCCGGAGACCACCTTTGAGGTCTACGTTGAAGTCACCTGCCCTTTCGCATCCGGCACAGGTAAGGTCCCTGGGCCGAACCATTTCTAAGGGGGTTTTGCTCAGAGCAGAGGAGGCAGGTGGTCTCCAGAGCCTCCTCTGAGCTGGAAATACCTAGGCTAGGCTCACCTGGTACCTCCAGTTCCCTACCATGGGAGTTGTAGTCCCACGCGTCTGGAGGGGCAACACTCGCAGTGTGGAATGAGGCTCGTTTTGCCCCAGTGCAGAAGACGAGATATTTTGAGTGAGAATGAAAGACTCGCCCCCTGATTTGACCACCTTATTTTGGCCGCCAAGGTTGTTAAGCGAAACATTGGGTTTCCTGCCTGAGCAGGGGGTTGGACTAGATGACCTCCAAGATCCCTTCCAACATTATTATTATTATTATTATTATTATTATTATTATTATTATTATTATTGATCATCGCACAGTCAGCCAGATGTTCAGACTGGGTTTGGCATTTTGTCTACCTATCGAGTCCTTACCCAGGACCTGGGATAGGCAAGATGTGGACGTTTGATGGTGTTACAGATATCGTCGCAGGATGGAAGCAGTTCCTAGTAAGGCCGCCTTTGGCAATTGACTAATGGCAAATTTGTCAATGCCAATGGTGTTCACGTGGTGCTCCAGTTGTTTTGGGATTGCACCCAAGGCGCCTATGACTATTGGTACTACCCTTGCTTTCTTCTTCTTCTTCTTCTTCTCTTCTTCTTCTTCTTCTTCTTCTTCTTCTTCTTCTTCTTCTTCTTCTTCTTCTTCTTCTTCTTCTTCTTCTTCTTCTTCTTCATATTATTATTATCATCATCACCATCATCATCATTATTATTATTATTATTATTATTATTATTATTTCCAAATTGCCCTCGTAATATAAGACTTTATCTTGTAAAGTCAGCCAGCAACTGGATGCCCTTTACAAGAGAAAGACATATTATTACGGGGCGATAAGAGGTAACCCATTCAGGCCCGCTGTTTCCTAAGGCCCTGAAGACAACTGCTGTGTTTGTGTGTGTCTAAAACTTTGTGCATGCTCCGTTTGTCTCCCTCTTTTGCACCACCCAAAAACAGCCTCCGCCTTGTTAGCTTGGATCTTCTACAGCCCCAATAAATTCTCTCTCTTAAGGAACAGATGCATCGGTACAGACGAAGGGTGCAAGGGGGCCTTGTGGGAAAAAAATGGCGGTGAGGAAAACCAGATCCTCCTGCATGGGTCTTCTTCCACTTTCTAATGGCCTGTTCTGATTCTGAAATAAATCTCCCCCCCCCCCCAGAGTCAGGGGGCCAGAAATGAGCCGTGTCTGAATCTGCCGATCTCTGAGACTCTTGCTAAAGTGCCTTGTTAAGGGTATAGCATCGGGTGAAAAAAAATCCATTTGTTAGTCTAAAGCAACTGATCAAAACAAGTCACTAAAGCTGGGAACGTTTGAAAGAAAAAAAACGCTCTGAAAACTGGGTGGCTTTGTGTGCGTGCGTGTGTGTGTGTGTGTGTGTATGTGCGCTCCTCCTGCATAGGGGAGCTTTTGTGTGAGGGTTGTGCGTTCGGGGTGCCAGGCTTTGCAAAAGAAGACATCAGAAAGCCCTATCGGATCCTCGGCGTCACCACGCGAGGACCTTGCCCTTTTTATCTTTTTTTGTGAGACGTGCACAAAACGCGGAGCCGCGGCTTCAAGGAATTGCAAACATGCTTTAGCACAAGGCAAAGTGTTCCTTTCACATATCTTTTTTTTTTCCGCCCTCTTTAAAACGATAACACAAAAATCTGCACACAAGTTAGAAAGTAATTCTAAAGCAGTGGGATAAAGCTGTTATAAGCTTTTTTTTTTTTCTTTTTTTTGCCTTGACAAATGTTCCCTAGGATTAATAAAAGAAAAGAAAAAAAAAACACGGGCATACAGCCTGGGTGCGTTAACAAAGGCATTTAAAAGAGCGGGCTGCCTCTTCTGCTAAACATAACACTGGTTGAATAAGGAGATAAATCTCCCCAGGAAATTGATTAACTCCATGGGAGTTTATCCTTGTTTGAGAGAATGGGCCCATTTGCATTTGAACTGGCCCTTCGTCTAACTGGCTAAGCCATAATCTGGTGCCTGCTTAGAATAATGGGCATAGACTTGGTTTAACTAAGCACTCCTTACTCTAGCTTCTGATGGCTCTCTCATAACGCCTTCCTTGCCTTGGTAGACCACAAGAGTTCTGCCTTAAAAGCTAACCAAGCTGAGAAATTACCAAGGTGGGGTTTTACGCAAAGGATGATGGATGGATGGAAGCGGGCCAATTTTGGCACGGAAAAAAATGGGAGAGAAACTCAGTTCTTGGCCACGGAGGACATCCCAAAGAGCTTTCCACCTCATGTTTCCTTGGCGTAAGGTGAAATTGAAGATTCAGCTTTGCGGGTGGTTAAAAGGCAGAAGTGTGGTGTTGCGTTGCACGGCTAAAAAAATGTGGAGCTGGACAGTGAAAGCTCAAATCTCGGAGGCCTTTTGGAGTTTCTAGAACTCTTCTGATCACTTGGCCATCTTCTCCCCTTGGGTCACCACGAGCCTGGAGTCGGACGTTCTCAGCGTGTGTCTCAAAATTTGGTCTGCTTGAAGCCCGCAGAGCTCAGGGTGATAAAACTGGATGCTGTTTAAGAGGTGCTTTTCAATGGATCTCGGCACTCTTCATAAAAGTATAATCAACCAGGGACTGAATCCAGTACATCTTCAACAAAATTAAAAGCATTTGGCTTCTAATATGGCAGGGGTCTTCAAACTTGGCCCTTTTGTGACTGGTGGACTTCAACTCTCTGGACTTCAACGCCTGGCTGAGGAATTCTGGGCGTTGAAGTCCACCAGTCATAAGAGGGCCAAGTTTGAAGACCCCTGCTTGTGGACTTCAACTCCCAGAATTCCTCAGCCAGGCACGCTGGCTGAGGAATTCTGGGCGTTGAAGTCCACAAGTTATAAGAGGGCCAAGTTGGAAGACCCCTGTAATATGGGGTATCCCAAAAGTTGGGTTTGGGGCATACCCTGAACTGTTGTCTGTTTGAGATGTTAACAATCACAGCTTCCAAAATCTGGCTGTCATCATCTAAAACTCAATTGAAGCTGGAGGAGGTGTCTTCTGTCCTACACACATCTACCCCAGAAGCTTGAATCAACCCTTAAAGGGCTCTTCTCAGCCAAATGTCACTCCCTCCAGGCTGCTGCTAGTTCTAAAACGCAGGACTGAAGGTTCAAGAGACAGGATGGTCCTTATGGAGTTCTAGGTTCATTGCCATGAGGTGGACGGTCCTTATGGAGTCCTAGGTTCATTGCCATGAGATGGACGGTCCTTATGGAGTCCTAGGTTCATTGCCATGAGGTGGACGGTTGTTATGGAGTCCTAGGTTCATTGCCATGAGATGGACGGTCCTTATGGAGTCCTAGGTTCATTGCCATGAGGTGGACGGTTGTTATGGAGTCCTAGGTTCATTGCCATGAAATGGACGGTCCTTATGGAGTCCTCGGTTCATTACCATGAGGTGGACAGTCGTTATGGAATCCTAGGTTCATTACCATGAGATGGACGGTCCTTATGGAATCCTCGGTTCATTACCATGAGGTGGACGGTCATTATGGAGTCCTAAGGTTCATTACCATGAGGTGGACGGTCGTTATGGAGTCCTAGGTTCATTACCATGAGATGGATGGTCGTTATGGAGTCCTAGGTTCATTACCATGAGGTGGACGGTCATTATGGAGTCCTAGGTTCATTACCATGAGATGGACGGTCCTTATGGAGTCCTAGGTTCATTACCATGAGGTGGACGGTCGTTATGGAGTCCTAGGTTCATTGCCATGAGGTGGATGGTCGTTATGGAGTCCTAAGGTTCATTACCATGAGGTGGACGGTCGTTATGGAGTCCTAAGGTTCATTACCATGAGATGGATGGTCGTTATGGAGCCCTAGGTTCATTGCCACGAGATGGACGGTCCTTATGGAGTCCTAGGTTCATTGCCATGAGGTGCCAATGGATTTCTCTGCAGCCCTTTTGATTTTGGAGGTTCTAAAGAGGTTCTTCATCTCTGTTTGCGGACTTTGTGGAAAGAATCAGTGTTACCGTGTTTGGACTGGTCAAGGGTTGGAATGATATCTTGCTGGACGCCACCTTCAATATTTTTCGTGCTCGTTCACCGTTCCTCTTGAAAAATCCTTAACCCATAAAGCAAGGAAGGAGAGCTTTCTTCTGACTTAGAAACCAGAAGAAGAAAGTCTGGGGCGAAAGAGGGGCTTTGAAATAAACTGATGGAAACCCTGTATGCGCTGTTTCTGACATCCACCAGGGCAAGTTTTTTTGGAGCCTTTTGGCACAGTAACTGGATATTTTTATTTTTTTTTTCATTCCTAGGCATGTTTAATCCCAAACAGGAAATCTCTCTGTATAGAAGGGGTCTTGGTCACAAGACTTTGCAAAGGGTGTGGGGGGGGGCTGGGGGTGGGGGGAACCCCTTTTGTGGGATTTTTATATTTCTAACAGAGTTTGACATCTCATCAAGTTCACAGCAGGCCGGCTTTGTTGGCTAAATGTTGTAGGAGACATCCCCTCTTCCATTGTTGTAACCAGCTTTCTTTCTTTCTTTCTTTCTTTCTTTCTTTCTTTCTTTCTTTCTTTCTTTCTTTCTTTCTTTCTTTCTATCTATCTTCTCTTTCTTCTCTTTCTCTGTCTTTGTGGAGAGAGAGAAAGGTTGCCTTCCCTCTTTTTCTTTCTTTCTTTCTTTCTTTCTTTCTTTTCTTTCTTTCTTTCTTTCTTCTCTTTCTCTCTTTCTCTCTTTCTCTCTCTCTTTCTTTCTTTCTCTGTCTTTGCAGACGGAGAGAAAGGTTGCCTTCCCTTTCTTTCTTTCTTTCTTTCTTTCTTTCTTCTCTTTCTTTCTTTCTTTCTTTCTTTCTTTCTCTTCTTTCTTTCTCCTCTCCTCTTCTCTTCTCTTTTCTTTTCTTCTCTTTCTCTCTTTTTCTCTCTGTCTTTGCGGAGAAAGAGAAATGTTGCCTTCCCTTTGTTTGTTTGTTTGTTTCTTTCTTTCTTTCTCTTTCTGTTTGTAGAGAGAGAGATTGTCTTTCTTCTCTTTCTTCTCTCTTTTTCTCTCTGTGTTTGGAGGGGGGAGAGAGAAAAGTTGTCCTCCCTCCCTTTCCTTCCTTCCTTCCTTCCTTCCTTCCTTCCTTCCTTCCTTCCTTCCTTCCTTCCTTCCTTCCTTCCTTCCTTCCTTCCTTTCTTTCTTTTTCTCTCTCTTTCTCTCTGTTTATATATATAGAGGTCTTTCTCTTTTCTCTTCTTTCTTTCTTTCTTTCTTTCTTTCTTTCTTTCTTTCTTTCTTCTTTTTCTCTCTCTTTCTCTCTGTTTATATATATAGGGAGCAGGTCTTTCTCTTCTTTCTCTCTTCTTTCTTTCTTTCTTTCTTTCTTTCTTCTCTTTCTTTCTTTCTTTCTTTCTTTCTTCTTTCTTTTCTTTCTTTCTTTCTTTCTTTCTTCTTCTTTCTTTTCTTTCTTTCTTTCTTTTTCTCTTCCTACAATATTGGCCATTGTCCAGGGTCAAATCACTGTGGCTGGCTTTTAGCCCAAAGAGAGCGGGGAGTCCTTCGTTTTGAACAGATTTCTTATTGTGGAAAGAGACTAATCCTTGTAAATACAGAGTTGAAATAAAGCTTTATCAGGGAAAGGGGGAAAGGCCGCTAAGCAGGAGGTTACAGGTCAGCAATTTAACCTTTGGCCCTAACAAATAAGGAGCACGAAAAGTTCCTGAATTGGTTTACAAAGCCTCCAGATCTGTCAGTTTTTTCTTTTCACAACGGGGGGGGGGGAGGGAGGTTGGAGTAGATATCCGCACAGACAATGCCAACTTCGCCGAAATTTTTTCTCCTAAGCTTGAAGCTTCTTAGTCAGTGTAGAAATATTTCTTTTTGAAAAGTTTTTTTTTCCCTTCCCCCCCCCCAACCTCCTGCCTCTGCCCGTTTTGTGCGGCCTTTAAAAGTGCTTTTTTTTTTTTTTCCCCCCATGCAACTAAGACAGATTGGAATCTATCAATAAAATGACTCCACTTCAGATACCGGCCAGCGTTTGGGAAAGTCTCTTTGCAGTGGAGAGCTTTTGAGTGGGTTTGTTAAGATTTTGGGAGTTGCATTGAATCAACCAGGGTTCCCCCCCCCATCCCCCACCCCTCCCACCTGTCCCCTCTCCACATTTTGAAATAGTTGGCAGATTGCGTGGCTTTTAGCCATCCCCCCCCCAAATAAAGATTTAATGCAAGAAGCATGGTTCTAAAACTCTGATCTTTTCCTTCACAACATTTGCAAACAGTTTTCCCCGTGTTGGTGGTTGTTTTGTTCAACAGGTAATCTTGTTAATGAGAGCTAATTTTTGCTTTAAGCTCAGCGCACGGGAGGTTAGCTGTTACATCGCAGCCCTGCCTGAATCTTGAGACGGGGCAGGAACTTTAATTAGGGAGTCATTAAGATTTAAAGGGAACAACTAATGACTTTAAAGTAGATTTCCTAGAGAGTAATGACAGCGATTAAACTGTTGGTTTCTGCACAGCCGTATTCTGCCGTGTTGTCCACAATCCGGAGGTGAAGCTTCTTCGTCACAAGAGCTTTACTGGAATTTTGCAAGCTCGGGTTAGGGCTGCGTTTGTCGCAGGGAAATGCCAGTTATTCACTCCTAGGCCCCCCCCCTTTTTTTTTTTTTTGCGATGGGATGCTACGGTCTGTAACTCATGCAAGCTTTTAAAAGCAGGGGTGAATACAGTTGGGGCAAAAATACACCGATTATAGCTTTGGCTAATTATGGAAAAGTTAACTGAAAGAGAATAGTAAGGATTATGTTTCCTTGTAATCCTGGAGTAAGTCTACTTCAGCTTTCTCTCTCTCTCTCTTTCTCTCTCTCTCTTTCTTTCTTTTCTCTTTCTTTTATCGCTCTGTGTGTGTGTGTGTGTGTGTTGTGTGTGTGTATGGGTGGTTGGAGAGCGAGGAGGAGAAGGAGAAGGGAGGGTGGCTTGTAGGACCCATTGCATCCAAACTGAAATCTCATATTAACTGAAACAGAATAGTAGGGATGGTAGAGGAGACAGGAAGATCTGGAGGAACATTGTCCATGGGGTTGCGATGGGTCGGACACGACTTCACAACTAACAACAACAACAACAACAAAAATCCTGCAGTAACCTACTTCAGCCTTCTCTCTCTATCTCTCTTCTTTCTTTCTTTCTTTCTTTCTTTCTTTCTTTCTTTCTTTCTTTCTTTTCTTTCTTTCTTTCTTTTCTTTTCTTCTCTTTCTTCTCTTCTTCTCTTCTTCTCTTCTGTGTATGTGTGTGTGTGTGTGTGTGTGTATATATATAGAGAGAGTTTGTTTTAACTTTGAAGGGACTTTATTGTGCTTATGATTTTAGTATGTTTACGTTTGACATTAGCAGCTATTTTATACATAGTAACCATTTTATATATTGATAATATATTGGTATCAATATATTATTTATAATATTGTTTATAATATTGTAATATTATAATATTATTTATAATATAGTATGGTCATGTAATCGTTGTTTTGTTATTTTGTAATCATTATTTTGTCGTCAATTGCCTGAGCAGATGCTTTATGTATGTTGGGAAAGTAAAAGCTTCATGTTAAACATACAGGTGATTGCTTACATAGAAAGAGCACGGTACGGGGAGGAGGGAAAGGAGCTACGGATGGAGCCGGGGTTACTGTGTATGAGTCATCATCTAGGAATTGTATTTTTGTGCCATCTTAGGGCCTGGGTAGCAAGATCTGGTCTTTTTACTTGAAGACCAAGAGATCTCTCTGTAGCTTGTAGACCATTTTATCCAGACAGAAATTTCATATTAAGTGAAACAGAATAGTAGGGATTATGTGTTTTCTTGTAATCCTGCAGTGATTTACTTCATCTCCCCCTCCTCTCTCTCTCTCCTCCCCTCTCTTCCTCTCTTCCTCTCTGGCCTCTCTCCCTTTCTTCTCTTCTTCTTCTTCTTCTTCTTCTTCTTCTTCTTCTTCTTCTTCTTCTTCTTCTTCTCTTCTTCTTCTTCTCTCTCTTCTTCTCTTCTTCTTCTTCTCTTCTTCTTCTCTCTCCTCCTCTCCCTCTCCCTCTCCCTCCTCCTCCCGCTCCCTCCCTCCCTCCCTCTCCCTCTCCCTCCCTCTCTTCCTCTCTCTCTCCCTCTCCCTCCCTCTCTTCCTTTCTCTCTCTCCCCCTCTCCATCTCTCTTCCTCTCTTCCTTTCTCTCCCTCTCCCTCCCTCTCTCCCTCTCTCTCTCTCCTCCCTCTCTTCCTCTCTTCCTCTCTGCCTCTCTCCCTTTCTTCTTCTTCTTCTTCTTCTTCTTCTTCTTCTTCTTCTTCTTCTTCTTCTTCTTCTTCTTCTTCTTCTTCTTCTTCTTCTTCTTCTTCTTCTTCTTCTTCTTCTTCTTCTTCTTCTTCTCTCCTCCTCCCTCTCCCTCTCCCTCCCCTCTCCCTCCCTCCCTCTCCCTCTCCCTCCCTCTCTTCCTCTCTCTCTCTCTCTCCCTCTCCCTCCCTCTCTTCCTTTCTCTCTCTCCCCCTCTCCATCTCTCTTCCCTCTCTTCCTTTCTCTCCCTCTCCCTCCCTCTCTTCCTCTCTCTCTCTCTCCCTCTCCATCTCTCTTCCTCTCTTCCTTTCTCTCCCTCCCTCTCTTCTTCTCTCTCTCTTCCTCTCTCCCTTTCTTCTTCTTCTTCTTCTTCTTCTTCTCTTCTTCTCTCTTCTTCTTTCTTCTTCTTCTTCTTCTTCTTCTTCCTCCTCCTCCTCCTCCCTCTCCTTCTCCCTCCCTCTCTTCCTTTCTCTCTTCCTCCCCCCCCCTCTCTCTCTCCATATGTATGTTTGTAGAGAGAGAGAGAAGTTCTTTTAACTTCCAAGGCCAAGAGACCTCTCTGTGGCTTGTACACCCATTTTACCCAAACATAGATCTCATATTAGTTGACTCTCGATCTAAATCTTGGCCTAAAATTCTGGCTGATGACTCAGGCTGGTTAAAGGCAGCAAATGACAATCTGCTGTAGAGATATTTTCAAAAAAAAAAAAAAAAAAAAAAAGATAGTATGAACGGTAGTATTCCCTGTTGGCTGAGCCAGTGTAAATCTTAGCAAGAAGATTGTGTGTTTGTTGTCGCTGTGAGTTGTGTTGAGAGGGGTGCAACGAAGGGAGGCTCAGCCAATCTCATTGTACACATATTGTACTTTGACAATAAAGATTGATTTGATACACATATTGTACTTTGACAATAAAGATTGATTTGATTTGAAGATCCAGTAGACGCCAACTTGACCAGCCTATGAGTTGAGACGATTGGGGTCATCTTAGAAATAAAACTGCCAGGATGGCGTACGATTCTGGTGAGTCCAGATTTGGCACCTTGCACAGAGATACAACAGGTCTCCCGTGGACAAGTCAAATGGGAGAATTTGACATCTCTTAAAAGAAGCAGTAGGTTGCTCTTGTTGATTTCAGCTTTTTAAAAAGCTAATGACCTCATTGCAGCTTCTCTGTAATTACTGTGTTTAAACTTCTGCGCATTTTTCCCCCTGTTTAAACAGCCTTTGTTAAAAAAAAAAAAACCAAGAGAAAATTAATGAGTAGAGAAAAAAAGGGACATGAAAGAGACTTTCCTTCTGATTGCTGTGTTAGAACTCTTGCTTGAAAAATAGGTTATATTTCTTCTGTTTGCCAATGGAATCCTCATTAACTTTACATTTTAATGATGTCCAGGAAAAAAAAAAAGATTATTATATAGCTCATAGCTTAAAGGGAAGCTTAGAGGACACCTTTTAATTGAATTATAAATAATGGTAGGCTATAGTGTTTTTTTTTTTTAATGCCTAAATGCTACCCTCTGGAAAAAAATTTCCCTGTACTATTATTTTCTTTTAACATTCATCCTGATTTTAGCGTAATTATAATATCGTGCATGTCCTTTTTTGTTCTACAATGATATTCTTCAAAATGCTGCATCAATTTATCTTTCTCCTTTGCTTGCCAAATCAGGTTGTTTTTTTTTTAAAAATTGTGGTGACAGAGGCTAATCATAATACCCCCTGCCTAAATTTTAATTTCCACTCTCTTAATTGCAAAATAAAATTTCTAGCACTGCTGAAATAGAACGGGCTTTAAAGGGGGGGGGCAGTCGCATGGCCAGTAACTGACCTATTCCATTAGGAGGGCGCCAGGTTGCAGAAGGACAAATTTGTCACCTGCTTAAAAAGAAGCAGAGATTTAACGAAGAGAAGGACGAGGGGGGACATGATAGCAGCGTTCCAATATCTCAGGGGCTGCCCCAAAGAAGAGGGAATCAAACTATTCTCCAAAGCTCCTGAAGGCAGGACAAGAAGCAACGGATGGAAATTCATCAAGGAGAGACGCAACCTGGAACTAAGGAGAAACTCCTGACAGTCAGAACAATTAACCAGTGGAACAAGCTGCCTCCAGAAGCGGTGAATGCTCCAACACTGGAAGTTTTTAAGAAGAGATTGGCCAGCCAGTTGTCTGAAATGGTATAGGGTTTCCTGCCTGAGCATGGGGTTGGACTAGAAGACCTCCAATGTCCTTTCCAACTTTACTATTATTATTATTATTATTATTATTATTATTATTATTATTATTATTATTATTATTATTATTATTATTATTATTATTATCGATCATCGCACAGTCAGCCAGATGTTCAGACTGGATTTGGCATTTTGTCTACCTATCGAGTCCTTACCCAGGACCTGGGATAGGCAGATGTGGATGTTTGATGGTATTACAGATATCGTCGCAGGATGGAAGCAGTTCCTAATAAGGCTGCCTTTTGCAATTGACTAATAGCGAATTTGTCAATGCCAATGGTGTTCAAGTGGTGCTCCAGTTGTTTTGGAATTGCACCCAAGGAGCCTATGACTATTGGTACTACCCTTGCTTGCTTTTGCCACAGTCTTTCTATTTCTATTTGTAGGTCTTTGTATTTTGTTATCTTCTCCAGTTCTTTCTCTTCTATTCTGCTATCTCCAGGCACTGCCACATCCACTATCCAGACTTTTTTGTCTTTCTTATCGACAATTGTTAAGTCTGGGGTGTTATGTTGCAGGTGCTTGTCTGTTTGAATTCTGAAGTCCCAGAGCAGTTTAATTTTATCATTTTCTATGACTTTCTCTATTTTATGATCCACCAGTTTTTGCTTACAGGCAAATGATATTTTTTGCAGATCTTCCAATGCACCATTGTTGCTACTTTATCATGCCGCTGCTTGTAATCAGTCTGTGCAATCTTCTTGCAACAGCTTACCAGGTGGTCCACTGTTTCTTCAGCTTCTTTGCATAGGTGGCACTTACTGTCTGTTGCTGTCTTCTCAATTTTGACTTTGTTATTATTATTATTATTATTATTATTATTATTATTATTATTATTATTATTATTATTATTATTATTATTATTATTATTATTATTATTATTATTATTTTATTACAATCAAGGTCAGTAGCTCTTTCCTAGCGAGAGGGCTGCCGATAAAACTGCTAGAAGAGGCACGGCTGTTTTAACAGCACAACCAAAAAGCGGAGTCGGAAAGGGACCTTGGAGGTCTTCTAGTCCAGGCTTCTGCTCCAGCATGAATCTTTATTCCACCCCAGATAAATGGTTGTCCAATCTCTTCTTAAAAACCAAGTTTGCCAGCTTGGTGGAAGGAGCGAAGGAAGTAAGTTTGCGTTGTTAACAGAATAACAGAGCTGGAAGGGATCTTGGAGGTCTTCTAGTCCAGCCTCCTGCTCAAGCAGGAGACCCTAGACCAGTGGTGGCAAACCTATGGCACGCGTGCCAGAGGCGGCACTCAGCGCTCTCTCTTGATGGCAACTGTCCCTTTTCAACCAGCCGCCTGCTAACTCGCTGAGGTCCTACATGGCCGGATGCATCCCAGCACGGCTGGTTTTCGTCCTCCCCATCCCATCCCTCCTGGCCTTGCACACTCTCCTTTTCCCGGACACGACCCACTGCATCGCCTCCTCGCTGTCGGCTGTCCGTCCAGCTCAGATGCAGCTTCTCTGAACTTCTGGCGGCGGGCCACGCAGCCCAGTGTGCACCGGTCGAGGGGGCTGGCAGGCTGTGGCTGCTGACGGACACTGTCAGCCCCTGTGCGCTCGCTGGCCTCGGTATGCGGGGCTGATGGTGTCAGGCAGCGGCCGCTCCGTCCCCTGCCTCACCTTGCCCTGTGACAATGGCACCCCCGCCCTGCCTCACCTTGCCTCCTGCCCACCATCCCACCAGCCAGAGACCCCCTGGATCTCCCCCAACCCTGCCCAGCCCCCACAGCTGTCCCTCCCCATGAGCAACATCGAGGTGACCGCGCTCACCTTGGTGACACCCACTCTCTGCCAGGTGGGCACGTCCTCCTGGCACCCCAGCAATAAATAAGTGGGTTTTGGGTTGCAGTTTGGGCACTCGGTCTCTACAAGGTTCGCCATCACTGCCCTATAACATTTCAGACAAAATGGCTGTCCAGTCTCTTCTTGAAACCTCCAGTGATGGAGCACCCACAACTTCTGAAGGCAACTTCTGTTCCACTGGTTAATTGTCCTCACTGTCAGGAAATTTCTCCTTAGCTCTACGTTGGTTCTCTCCACAAGTCAAGAGCGTAGAAGAAAAAGAATGGTGGCGTGCAGCTCTCCATGGACCACTAGTAGAGTTGATCTTCCAACTCTTGGCCTTCTCATCTGCCATGAAGGTGGCTCAAACTCAGATCCTAGGATCATCGCAAGACAAGTTCTTCTTTGTCCTCTTTTCTTCATACGTTTGAGAACAGTGACGGGCATTTTGAGGGAGGTCTCCAGTGGGAAAGCAATGCCCCTCTCAAAAAACCTTAGTTGTTCAAGATGTTTAAAGGCCTGGAGACGAAAACAGAGGAAGCACGGTTCCAGGAATTGTGTTATGGCCAGTCTAGAGAAAAGAAGGACTAAGGAGCGACATGATAGCAGCATTCCAGTATTTGAGGGGCTGCCACAAAGAAGAGGAGGGGGTCAACTTATTCTCCAAAGCACCAGAAGGCAGGACAAGAAACAACGGATGAAAACTAATCGAGGAGAGAAGCAACCTGGAATTAAGGAGAAACTTCCTAACGGTGAGGACAATTAACCAGTGGAACAGCTTGCGTTCAGAAGCGGTGGATGCTCCAACACTGGAGATCTTTAAGAAGAGACTGGACAGCCCCTTGTCTGAAATGACATAGGCTCTCCTGCTTGAGCAGGGGGCTGGACTAGAAGACCTCCAAGCTCCCTTCCAGCTCCGTTATTCTGTTAAAATGCAAGCTTCCTTCCTCCTCCCACCAACCTGGCTGTTTATGCCCTCTTCTCTTCCTTTTGCCCCTGGTTTATTCACTCTCCTGCCCTCCTTTCCTTTCTACCCCCCCCCTTCCCTCTCCTGCTTTCTCTTTCCTTAGGGTGACCTTTCTAATTATCAACAGGCAAGCGTGCTGGGCATTCCATTTTGCAAAGCTACACAATCCTGCGGGGATAATGGCGAGGTCTACTTGAAAGGGGACAGCGCCCATGGAGAAATTCTGGTTTTCTATTCTTCCTTGGCATGCAGTTGATAATCACCATCACCATAATAGAAGGAACGTATTTCCTGGAGACTCATTGACCGAGTCCTTCTGGTTGCCACCTAATTACGGGTTAATGATCGTGGCTAGAAGAAACATTCCTGACCGTTACTTTACCTAGGTTTCAGCATTATCCTGTGTTTCCCCCCCCCTTTATTTCTGAAGCTTTGTCTTGCATAATAGGGGAAACATTTGTGTGTATGTCTCTTTCTTCCCCACTCACTCCCCCCCCCCATCCCGTATTTTCACATTGAAAGAAGTTATTCTAGACTAAACCACAGATAAGAGCTATTTATGTCCCTGGCTATTGATTTTTAATTAATGTTGCCTAGGCTGATGCATATTGGCAAAATTGCTAACAGCTTGTGGCATTTTTTTTTTTAAATTAGCGTCCTTTTTTTTTTTTTAAAGTATTTTGACAGCGTCGTTCAGATCTCGTGATAAAGTACCTCCATCAGGTTAAATGTGTTAAAACATTGAACTGAAAAGAAAGGGATGCAACAGCCGAGGCTGCTTTTGGAAACCTTGATTTGCTGTCAAAGCATTTAAACAATTTAATGTTTTGGTTTCCTAGCTTCAAACTGCTGCTGAAATCCCTTGCTAATTAATCCAGTTAATTCTTTGTGGGCTTTAGTCTCTCCTTTGCTTAGCTTCCATATTTTTTTAAAAAAAACTCGCTCTGGGAAATCTGGAATTTTTGAGCAATTACCGTATGTGCGCACGGCTGAGGCGAATGCCATTTGAAGTATTTGTCTTCCGTAAAGACCCGGGTGAAAAGTGCACGGACTTTTTCATTTCATCATCTTCACCTTGAGGGTTCTGAAATCATCCCGCCTTTCCGCTTCGTAGGGCGTCTTGAAGGAGTCAAAGTTATCCGGGGGATGAACTGGAAAAATTGGGTCTTTCCTTACATCAGGGGTCCCCAATCCCCGGGCTGTGGCCCACCGGGCTGTGGCCTATTCGGAATTGGGCCACGTAAGCAGCTGACCAGAATGTGCATGCACACGCGCACAGCTCAAGTTGCACCAGTAGTGGGCTGGTGGGCACTTGCTGGCATGTGTGCCGGCCTGCCACTCATGCTGCGTAGTTCTTCCTTTCCCCTCCCCCAGCCAAGCCACCAAGCCACAAAGTTTGGGAACCAATGGAATGGAATGGAATAGAAAATAATAATAGAATAGAATAGAATAGAATATAGAATAGAATAGAATAGAATAGAATAGAATAGAATAGAATAGAATAGAATAGAATAGAATAGAATAGAATGGAACCTTGGAGGTCTTCTAGTTCAGCCCCCTGCTCAAGCAGGAGATTCTATACCTTTTCAGACAAGTGACTGTCCAGTCTCTTCTTAAAAGCCTCCAGTGATGGACCGCCCATGATTTCTGGTGGCAAGCTGTTCCACTGGTTGATTGTCCTCACTGTTAGGAACTTTCTCCTTAATTCCAGGTTGCTTCTCTCTTTGGTTAGTTTCCATCCGTTGCTTTCTTTCCTGCCTTCAGATGCTTTGGAGAATAGCTTGACTCCCTTTTCTTTGTGGCAGCCCCTCAAATATTAAAACACTGCTATCATGTCTCCCCTATTTCTTCTTTTCTTTAGACTGGCCAAACCCAAGTCCTGCAGCCGTTCTTCATACGTTTTAGCCTCCAGGCTTTGGATCATCTTAGCTGCTCTTCTCCAAATTTTTTCCAAACTCTCAACGTCCCTTTTGTGATATGGTGACCAAAATGGGCTGCAGTATTCCAGGTGTGGCCTCACTAGGGTTTTATAAAGCGGTACGAATACCTCGCATGATCTTGATTCTGTGCCTCTGTTTATACAACCCTGGATTGTGTTAGCTTTTTTGGCCGCTGCTGCTGCACACTCCCGGCTCATAGTCAAGTGACATTGTAAAAACCTATAAAGGCAGGATATAAAAATAATTTGGGGGTGTCTGTTGTAACTTTGAACCTCCATTAAATGACCTTCGTATCACGAGGACTACCTGTTAATGTTTTAGTTCCCCAGTCGAGGGAGGGGGGGGAGGCTTTAGAATTGCACCATGTCAAGGGATATTTTGGGTAGTGGAAACGGAAGTCTTGAGTTTCCCGCTGGTTTCTTCTCTCTTGAGTCAGTCCCTGCCCCAAATGTGTGTTCTTGTGAATGAATTCTTCACCTTGTGTGCGTCCTCCTGTGGCCTGGGTGGGTTTGGGAAAATCCCTCCATCCCAGCGGGCTTCGTGCTGGGAAAACATGGCTGCGTTTCCACCCATTGGGCTCCTTCAGAGCTGATCCCCTTCCAAGACCATTAATGAGCCTCTGAAAGGACATGCAGGGTCGTCCAGAACAAATTCTGGGGCTCCCTGCTGTTCCCCTCTCTCTGTTCAGAAAATTGGACATTTATCCCTCCCCTTTGTTTCCATATCTTTGCTGATCCATGAAGGGAAGTCTCCTTTTTTCAACCTCTCTCTGCCACTTAACTTCCTGAGAGCTGGGACTAAAAACGCTTCTCCGGGGTCCTTCCGGAAATCCAAGGGGGTGCAACCCTTGTGCTTGTTGGCGAGTTAGACGTTTTTCGCCGTATTTCCAGAGACTGCCTTTCTTTTCTTTGCAAGGGCTGTTCAGGTTTTGAGAGGGCTTTTTTTTTTTCCAGGCTGAGTTTCCAGCGTTCACATGGGGGGGGGGGAAGAGGGAGAACCCACCCACGTGGGCTAAAAAAGCAGGCAGAGTGTGAAAATATTAAAAGTTCCTGGCTGTCCAACTTAATGCAGTGAAGAATTAAGGAGTGCAGGCTCTGTACATTCACCCAATCTAAAATTTTGACTTTGCTTAGTTTACGTTGCAACAAAGAGAGAGAGAGGGAGAGAAGAAGAGAGAGAGGGAGAGGGAGAGGGAGAGAGAAGAAGAGAGAGAGGAAGAGAGAGAGAGAGGGAGGGAGAGAGGAAGAGAGTGAGGAGGAGAGAGGGAGAGAGAAGAAAAGAGGGAGAGAGGGAGAGACAGGAAGAGAGAGAGAGAGAGAGGGGAAGAGAGAGACAGGGAGAGAGGAAGAGAGGGAGCAGGAGAGAGAGAGAGGAAGAGAGGGAGGGAGAGAGAGGAGAAAGAGGGAGAGGGAGAGAAGAAGAGAGGAAGAGAGGGGAAGAGAGAGACAGGGAGAGAGGAAGAGAGAGGGAGTGGGAGAGAGAAAAGAGGAAGAGAGGGAGAGACGAAGAGAGAGGGAAAGAGGAAGAGAGAGAGAGACAGGGAGAGAGAAAGAGGGAAAGGGAGGAAGAGAGAGGGAGAGAGAGACAGAGGGAGAGAGGAAGAGAGAGAGGGAGCGGGAGAGAGAAGAAGAGAGGAAGAGAGGAAGAGAGAGGGAGAGAGGAAGAGAGAGGGAAAGAGAGAGAGAGGGAGAAAGAGGGAAAGAGGGAGGGAGAGAGGAAGAGAGAGGAAGAGAGAGGGGGGAGAAGGAGGGAGGGAGAGAGAGAAAGACAGAGAGGGAGGGAGAGAAAGATTCATTTATCGAAGTGATCTTTTAAAAGGTATTCTGGGACCAGGGATTAAATATAAAGGGAACTGTTGCAATCTTGACCAGTCCTATCTTCCTGGCATTAATTCTATATCTTTTTCTATTTTGGTTTCTAGGACTTTGTGTTGTCTTTTCTTTTTTTCTTTTCTTTTTTTGTCTGTATCACTTACAATTCATTTTTGCTGCTTAACTATCGGGTTGCGGATTTGACGGGTTTATTTTTGTCCTGCGGTGAACGTGCCTCGAAATTCCTGTCGAGGCCAGTGTTGTTTTGTGTTTGTTTTGAAAAACGGGCTTTCTTTTTTTTTAAACTGCAGCTTTTTCCCACGTTCTGCCGCTGTTTGGTCCAAAACAGGCGAGCTTCTGTTTGCCCTTTAACAGAGAATTTCTTTCATTTGGGCTCCTGAAAAACCTTACGGCAGCCACCCGGCGCTTCCATTCAAGAATCTATCCCGGTGTTTGTGTTCGCAGTTGAAAAAGTGCACGCCAGAGGCCTGTATTGTGAAAACTCAGTGTACGCAGGGATGGCGTCGGTGTTGCGTAAATGCTTATAGGATTTTTAAAAAAAAAAAAATGAGGGAGAGAGAGAGAAAAGGAACGGATGTGAAAATGGATGCCAGGAAGATGGAAAAACCGATCGAAACTGACTGGGATGGATTTGTTATAAAAAGTTGGTTTATCTTGAGGCTGTTTCCCCTTCCATTTGCGCAGAGGGTTCTTCAAGTCTTCAAGCAGAGAATATTTTGCTAAGCCATCCGCGAATCTCATGGTTTGGGCTGAATGCACCCACTGCCCGAACCGGGTTGGTCCTATGGGGTGTCTTTCCTCCCTAACCACCATATTGGCTTCAAAATAATATTTATGGGGTCCCTGATGCTCTCTGACTCTTTTTTTGGGGGGGGGTTCTTTGCAGAGGTTACATTACCAACCTGGGTAACATCATCACTGCTAGAAGGGAGCAGGATTTAATAATAATAATAATAAAGTTGGAAGGGACCTTGGAGGTCATTTAGTCCAACCCCCTGCTCTCTCTCTCTCTCCCCTGTCTGTCATCGATGTTACTAGTTGGGTCTTGAAATGTCTGCAGGACAACCAAGTTCAGAGAACACCAATGATCCCATTTTCCTCCTCCTCCTCCTTTTCCTCCTCTCTACAAACCTCACCCCCTTTTAGAACTGATGATGTTACCTAGTTGGGCCATGAAACATCTGCAAGAAAACCACCCAGCTCAGAGAGCACCAAGGACTCCTCCTCCTCCTCCTCCTCCTCCTCCTCCTCCACCACCACCACCCGCAAGTCCTATTGCCTTCTAGCACTGATGATGTTACCTAGTTGGGTCATGAAACGTTTGCAAGAAAACAGCTCAGAGAGCACCAAGGACCCCACTGTCCTCCTCCTCTCCCCCTCCCTCCTCCTTCTCCTTCACTCCACACACCCCCACTCCCTCCTAGCACTGATGATGTTACCTAGTTGGGTCATGAAACGTCTGCAAGAAAACAACTCAGCTCAGAGAGCACCAAGGACCCCACAGTCCTCCTCCTCCTCCTCCTCTCCTCCTCCTCCTCCTCCTCTCTGCGAACCTCACCTCTTCTAGCACTGATGATGTTACCTAGTTGGGTCCTGAAACGTTTGCAAGAAAACCAGCCAACTCAGAGAGCGCCCAGGACCCCACAATTCAACCCTGGGCTACCAACATTCCCTTCTATCACGAGAATATTTGGATGAAACAGAGCAGGATCAACCGAGAGAGAGATGACCGTTTCCTTCTGCGGAGGAAAACAAGATGAAAGCAAAACAGCCTAAGCGTTAATGAGCTTTCTCCCGGGCTGCTAATTGGAGGAAGTGAGAGATTGTCTTCGGCTGAGGATGGGGAGAGGTTTGGCAGTTTCGCCCCTTCCTCTGTGCCAGCTTCCCTTCCTACCGTGGGTCAAGGCCTTGTGGCTTTCTCTTGGCATTCGCTCACCGTTCTTTCAAATAGGCCAGTTGTGTTGAAAGAGCCAGTGTGGGGGTTGACTCTGCAGCAGTTGCCCTAATAAAACACCTGGGGAGGGTGTTTAATCTGGAGTGATACATCTGGGTAGCTTCAGATCTACCGTATACGCCTCCTTCTTAATAATAGTAGTAAAGTTGGAAGGGACCTTGGAGATCATCTAGTCCAACCCCCTGCTCAGGCAGGAAACCCTACACCATTTCGGACAAATGGCTGTCCAGTCTCTTCTTAAAAACTTCCAGTGTTGGAGCATTTACTGCTTCTGGAGGCAGGCTGTTCCACGGATTAATTGTTCTCACTGCCAGGAAGTTTCTCCTTAGTTCTAGGTTGCTTCTCTCCTTGATTAGTTTCCACCCGTTGCTTCTTGTCCTGCCTTCAGGTGCTTTGGAAAATAGCTTGACTCCCTCTTCTTTATGGCAGCCCCTGAGATATTGGAATACTGCTATCATGTCCCCCCTTGTCCTTCTCTTCGTTAAACTAGACATAGCCAATTCTAGCAACCGTTCCTTATGTGCTTTAGCCTCCAGTCCCCTAATCATCTTTGTTGTTCTTCTCTGTACTCTTTCTAGAGTCTCAACATCTTTTTTACATCATGGTGACCAAAACTGAATGCAGTATTCCAAGTGTGGCCTTACCAAGGCATTGTAGAGTGGTATTAATACTTCACGTGATCTTGATTCTTGTTACTGTTTTCCCTACAACTTTCAAGGGTGAAGAAGATTAAATCTAGTCTCCTGTTCTAAAGATGAGAATAACATTGGGTCTGTTAGAATGGACTTGGAGGAGGGCTGGGCAAGATGCCTCCTGTTCTGGAGAAGAAGAATTGAATCAAAAACGGTGCAGCTAACAACTCCCTGTGAACCTGGTTTGTGGGTTAATTAACGCAGAGGTCCACAACCCCTGGTTTGTGGACTGGTACCGGGCTGTGGCATGCCAGCAACCGGTCCATACAAACAAGCAAAGCCCCATCCGCGGGATGGAGGCAGTACACAAAACCACGCGCCCTCCGGTCCGTGGGAAAAACCTCACTCCACGGAACCGGTCCCTGGTGCCCAAAATGATGGGGACCTCTGCTTTAGGCAACCCCAAGCATGCTCTATCACCAAGCCAATGAGGTCTTCTCCCTCTCTTTACCCTCCCCCATCTCTTTCCCTCCACCCCAAATGCAGCATGTGTCACCCGTGCAACCCTTCTCACAATTCTGGGGCACGCTAGGAAGGGAATTTGCAGAGCTACCACCCAACCCAACCCAACCCAACCCAACCCAACAGAGCTGTAGCTCAAGACCTTGCTCCATCATTTCAAAGGAAAAGCTAAGTGAGAAGGATGGTTGGGGAGATCTGTTTTTCTTTGTTTTTGAGGAAAAAGAACAAGAAATCTCCGACTGTAAGTACCCCAATGGTGCTTTTTCAGGAGGCAACTGGGCTTTGCTGTTTTCCTTTGAAGACGTTTCGCTTCTCATCCCAGAAGCTTCTTCAGCTCGGACTGGACGGTGGGGAAGGGAAGGATTTATACTCCTTGCAGACAGCTGGTCATTTGTACTCTTTCTGAGAATCGTTCAGGCCACTTGGAGCTTATCAATCCTATCAACCCTAACCCTAACCCTTGCAGACCGGAATATAAATAGATAGGAATATCTATTTTGTGTGTTCCCTGCATCCTGCAGATGGGGCTTTGCTTGTTTGTACGGACTGGTTGCTGTCATGCTGTGGCCCGGCACCGGTCCACGGCCCAGGGATTGGGGACCCCTGCTTTAATTAACCCACAAACCAGGTTCACGGGGAGTTGTTAGCTGTGTGGTTTTTGATCCAGTTCTTCTTCTCCAGAACAGGAGGCATCTTGCCCAGCCCTCCTCCATTCTCACAGACCCAATGTCATTCTCATTTTTAGAACAGGAGACTAGATTTAATCTTCTTCACCCTTGAAAGTTGCGGGAAAAACAGTAACAAGAAGGAGGCATAGACCAGTGGTTCTCAACCTTTTTAATGCCACGACCCCCCCCAACCGGTTGTAAGTCGAGGACTACTCAACTGGTTGTAAGTCGAGGACTACTCAACTGGTGCAGCACCGTTTGCAGAATGGGACTTTGGGCGGGCTCAGCAGGGCAGAGACAGCCTGGACCATTCCTATTGGCTTTTGAAAGCCAATAGAAGTAGACTCTATTCAAGAGAGTCTATTCTATTGGCTTTCAAAAGCCAATAGAATAAAAGGGAGTAGCACAGCTAAGGAAAAGGGGGAAAAAATGGCGGACTGCGTTGTTTGGCGACCCCCCGTGAAATGGTCGTTCGACCCCAAATGGGGTCCCGACCCACAGGTTGAGAACCGCTGGCCTAAAGCGTTGCTGGCTGTGGAATTCTGGGAGTTGAAGTCCTCATGCCTTAAAACTGTCAAGTTTGGGAAACACTGGCCTAAAGGATCAGGTGGGTAAAGAGATGAAAACAGGCATATGAGTTTTAATCCAGCACCCATTTGAAGGGCAAGCTTTTCATTCTCAATTTATTGCTACGCTCGATCTTGCCTTGGGCAGAGTTGGCCTCTCGGCTTCCAAGGCAACTTTCCAAAGTGGGTGGAGAAAAAAAGGCTCCCCTTCCTATGACTTAGTCTATAAATATCGCCCAGTTTTTGGTTTTGAATGGCGGGTGAAGTGAAAGGCAGCCGAAAGGCTTTCTTCGCCGGCCGTCTTTTAGTATTCAAGCGACATTGAAACGCGGAAAGAAAAGAGCATCTCTGATGCACAGCAGATTCCCACCCTGTCAGCTGGAAAATTAAATCAGGTTCCAGCATGGGATTAAATCCGGGCGCGGGGAGAAAGGCCAGGACGTCTTAAAAAGCATGAAATTGCAGAACAAGATTTTTTTTTTTAAAAAGTCCCGCTTTCAGGTCTTTGTTAAGAAACCTCCCTCCCATTCGAGGTCTTAATGAAGTTCTCCATTAACAAACATATTAATTTGGCGTTGAGTTTAAAACTCAGTGGGATAGGCAAATCCGTAATGAACTAGCTCGACGCAAATGCCTTTTGTCAAAAGCGGTATCTGGTCCCTTTTGAGATGGAATAAGTAGGGCTTTCCCCCCCCCCCAAGTTGGACAATTTTGTTGAGTGATGTACAGCCCCTTCTAAAAAAAATATATGGATAAAATTTCTAAACTCAGCACTTGACACTTTTGAAATGAGGGTATAATTTAGAAAGCCGGAATTTCTGCTAGGCGACCCGTATGGAGAAGTCATGAATAGCCATCAGGGATGTGTTTAGTTGGCGAGAATAACTTGCAAAGTCCGTAACCGAAGGATACTTCTTATACCAGCATTTTGTTTTTGTTTTTACTTGTCCAGAATTATTCTTCGTTATCTCCTGTTTTATGTCTTGCAAGATCTTGGCTTGGAAATAATCCAGGGAAACGTTTTGGACCACTTTTTGTATTGTTGTGGACGTGCCTTGTGGTGTTGCCCACTTAGGAGAGGCGTAAACATGCAAGCTTCAAAATCCTGGGTTGGGGGAACAAAGTTTTGCTTTATTAACTAGAATTTGAATTACATACTAGAAAAATAAAAGGACAGGGATAAACCACAACGTGTGAGAAAGGTGGCATTTTGGCTTGGCCAAATAAACCTACTCTATATTCTATTCTATTCTATTCTATTCTATTCTATTCTATTCTATTCTATTCTATTCTATTCTATTCTATTCCATTCCATTCCATTCCATTCCATTCCATTCCATTCCATTCCATTCCATTCCATTCCATTCCATTCTATATATTCTGTTCTATTCTCTAAATTCTATTCTATTTTATTCTATATATTCTAGTCTATTCTATTCTATTCTATTCTATTCTATTCTATTCTATTCTATTCTATTCTATTCTATTCTATTCTATTCTATTCTATTCTATTCTATTCTATTCTATTCTATTCTATTCTATTCTATTCTATTCTATTCTTTCTATTTCTATTTCCATTCCATTCATTTGAAAACAGATTTGTATCCAACTAATCTCTTGAAAGAAATTGTACTATTAGCTTGGGCAGAAACGGACAGCGCAACTATCAGAGAATCCAAAAACCACTCTTTTGACAATGGCTTTCTGTTAATTGCCACCAGCCAAACAAAGTCATGACTAAGTTTTTAAGAAGAGACTGGACAGCCATTTGTCCGAAATGGTATAGGGTGTCCTGCCTGAGCAGGGGGTTGGACTAGATGACCTCCAAGTTCCCTTCCAACTTTATTATTATTATGGATCATTGCACAGTCAGCCAGATGTTCAGACTGGATTTGGCATTTTATCTACCTATCTAGTCATTATTAATAATAATAATAATAATAATTTTGCTTCAATCCTAGTAGAGTATTAGTATGGAAACATTTTGGGGGCAGGGGTATAATACAGGGAGAATTTGCTTCCCCTTTCCCTCAGGGAGTGTTATTTTGGGTTTTCTTCTCAAATCTCAGGATGAAAATTTATCCGGATGAAGACTCTAATTTCTGTTTTACAGCATAAGAAAGCAAAGCCTTTAATGGGAGCATAAATTGTGTTTAAAAGGAAGATGGCCTTCTTAACCAATTTATGCCTCTTTTTTTATTGGTGCACCCACTCTGCTTTGCAACAATCCCTTTTTTGTTTTTTTCCTTCAGGGGTTCTTAAATGTCATAATTTCCAAGGCCGTTTGCTTTGCTTTTGCAGTTACTCAGATGCTCATCTCAGCTTGCCTAGCAAACAGCTTTATTTCTGCCATTGTTATGCATTTGGAAATATGTCACTTCTGGGGGGGAGAAAGGAAAAAAAACAATTAGCCAAGTGATGCTATTGCCTATTCAGTTAGACATCCTCTTGATATTTCTTCAGAAAGCTGGTCAAAAAGTGGAAATGAAGTTTAGATTTGTAGATATTTCGTCTAGAATGGAATGGAATGGAATAGAATAGAATATAGAATAAAATTTGAATAGAAAATAGAATGGAATGGAATAGAATAGAATAGAAGAATAGAATATAGAATAAAATTTGAATAGAAAATAGAATGGAATGGAATAAAATAGAATAGAAATAAAGAATGGAGAATAGAATAGAATAGGGAATAGACTAGACTAGAAAATATGGCATGGAATAGAATTGAATGGAATGGAACAGAACGGAATGGAACAGTGTAGAATATAGAATAAAATTTGAATAGAAAATGGAATGGAATGGAATAGAATAGGAAATGTGGCATGACATGGCATAGCATAGCATAGCGTAGAATAGAATAGAATAGAATAGAATATAGAATAAAATTTGAATAGAAAATAGAATGGAGTGGAGTGGAATAGAATAGAATAGAATAGAATAGAATAGAATAGAATAGAATAGAATAGAATAGAATAGGAGATATAGAATAGAATAGAATAGAATAGAATAGAATAGAATAGAAAATAGAATAGAATAGAAAATAGAATAGAATAGAATAGAATATAGAATAGAATAGAATATAGAATAGAATAGGAGATATAGAATAGAATAGAATAGAATATAGAGAATAGAATAGGATAGAATAGAATAATAACTATAACTTTGTAACTATCACTATAATAATAATAATAATTTTACTGTCACTTTAAATTTACACTAATTGGCTTACATTAAAATGAAGTTTCATTGCCTTCAGCTCTCAAAGAATCACCACCTCCGATATACACTACATAAATAGGACAAAAATAAATAAACAAATGCAGAACTATGTACATAGCCCACATATATCATGTGGGCCACCGTGGTGGGCCATGTTTGGAAGGCTTGAAAAGAACCGTAAACCTTAAACGGGTGGGTGGGTGGGGGGGAAAGGTGAGGCCAATTTTATCACTTACCTGGGCCAGTTTTAGTGTTTTATCTTACAGCACAGTTGTGGTACTGGCCACTTGGTGTTTCCTTGCTAGCTGGATTCTCTCTTTTGTGTAGAATTTCCAGCGTGTGTGAATTTGCCAGAAAATGTCACCTAGATTTTTTTTGGGGGTGGTGGTGGTGGTGTGAGTCCTCCCATTGTGTGCAGCCATTGGAGGGGGAGAAAATGCCAGGGAATTAGCAACAAGACTCAGTTTCTCGCTGTCTTTAGAAGAGGAAGACTTTCATTTTTTTTTTTTTGGTAAGGTACGGGGGGAGGGGAAACAAAATTCTTGCCAGAGTTATCTTTTTTTTATTTATTTTTTTAGGAGCAGTGTAGCAGGCGGGATGCAAAGAATGCACAGAGTGCGCAGCCATCTGTTGTTCTCTGCTCAGAAATTCACGAATTTCCCGAATATATGGGAAAGCGGCGTAGCCCCCCCCCCCCCCCCCAAAAAAAAGATATTGCATTCGGTTTGGTGTATCTCTTTTGGAAAAGTTTGCTCAGGGAGAAAGCAACAAGGGCAAGGATTGTGCAACGGAGGGTCACCTGCATGCTCTCCTAGGGTAGCAATTTGCAACAAGTTTGTTTGCCAATAAAGAAGAGTGTTTGTAGCCCGGGGTTGACATGAAGGGTCCTTGGTGCTCTCTGAGCTTGCTTGTTTTCTTGCAGACGTTTCTTGACCCAGCTAGGGAACATCATCAGTGCTGGAAGGGAATAGGGTTTGCAAAGAGGAGGAGGAGGAGGAGGAGGAGGAGGAGGAGGAGGAGAACTGTCAACTGAACATTCAAATTGGCTGGCGCTGATGGTTGACATGGTTGCTGCCAGCATCCTACCTGGTGTCAACCAGGTACCTCCTTAAAATGTAAGGTGTACCGAGTAGCGCAGGTTTTTTTTTTGTAGCATTGCTGGAGTTATTGCAGGAAGCTGCAGTTTTTTGAAATATTTTGCAAAATATTATTATTATTATTGATCATTGTCTCATCTATATCATCCATCTAATATTATCTATTTCTATCTGTCAGCTATCTATTATATTTATCATCTATATCTATCATCTATATCTGTCATCTATATCTATATTATTATCTATCTATCATATATCCAGGGCTTTTTTTCTCATAGAATGCCAAGAACGGAGTTCCGGCATCTTTTTTGGATGGAACCTTGTAGGGTAGGCAAGGCGGGTTGTATGATGTCTGTGAGCTCCTTTTTTTTTTTTTTTTTTTACAAAAAAAGCACTGCATCTATCTATCATCTATCTATCATCTATATCATCATCTAGCTCTATCATCTATCTATCTATCTATCTATCTATCTATCTATCTATCTATCTATCTATCTATCATCTCTCTCTATCTATCTATATATATCTATCTATCTATCATCTATATCTGTATCTGTATCTATATCTATCTATCATCTCTATCTGTCTATCTATCTATCTATCTATCTATCTATCTATCTATCTATCTATCTATCTATCTATCTATCTATCTATCTATCTATCTATCTATCTATCTATCTATCTATCTATCATCTCTCTCCCTCTATCTATCTATCTATCTATCTATCTATCTATCTATCTATCTATCTATCTATCTATCTATCTATCTATCTATCTATCTATCTATCTATCTATCTATCTATCTATCTATCTATCTATCTATCTATCTATCTATCTATGAGCCGAGGTGGCGCAGCAGTTAGAGTGCAGTACTGCAGGCCACTTTAGCTGACTGTGTTCAGCAGGTCAGCGGTTCAAATCTCACCGGCTCAAGGTTGACTCAGCCTTCCATCCTTCCGGGGTAGGTAAAATGAGGACCCAGATTGTTGGGGGCAATGTAAATATATATATATATATACATACATTGCTTACTGGTGTACACCGCTTAGAGAGTGCTTGCACTTAAAGCGGTATATAAGTCTCATAAATAAATAAATAAAATCTATCTATCTATCATCTATATATATATATATATCTATCTATCTATCATCTCTCTCTATCTATCTATCTATCTATATCTATCTATCTATCATCTATATCTATATCTATCTATCATCTCTATCTATCTATCTATCTATCTATCTATCTATCTATCTATCTATCTATCTATCTATCGTCTCTCTCTATCTATCTATATCTATCTATCATCTATCTCTATATCTATCTATCTATCTATCTATCTATCTATCTATCTATCTATCTATCTATCTATCTATCTATCTATCTATCTATCTATCTATCCAAATTTATATAGCTGCCTATTTGCTCACGGCGACTCTAGACAGCTTACAGAAAAGAAAAATACAATGTTGAAGAAATAAAAATAATAAAATAATAACTCCCCCAAACCCCTCTCCCCCCAGCTGCCACACACATTCCGGATTCCACTCTGCTGTTTTTCGCTGTTACGAAAAGCCACTCTTTCTTTGCTGGTTATTAGTTAGAACCCGTGCTGTGTCTTCCTGGTCTCCATGGGTTACGTCAGGGGTCTTCAAACTTGGCCCTTTGATGACTTGTGGACTTCAACTCCCAGAATTCCTCAGCCAGGCACAAGTTTGAAGACCCCTGGGTTATGTTGTACGGTGAACTTCTCCCTCAGCTTCCACAGTGGTGTCACCAAAACAAACAACCCATCAGAGCAGCATCCATTATTTCTGACATGGCTGCTTTCAGCTCAAGAAGCTGGAAGCAAACATTTTTTATAGCATGTCATCAGAATCTGAGCCCCGGGTTATTTTGGCTTCTAAGATCTGCTAGAATCTGCGAAAAGCCATTTCTGAGTTATTCAAGGTTTTTCATTGGTGGGAACTCAAGTACCCATGGGTTTATTGCTCCCAGGAAGAGAATTGGGGATTAATCCATGGATTCAAAAGGACTTACTTTTCAGAAGATAGAATAGAATAATAGAGCTGGGAGGGACCTTGGAGGTCATCTGGTCCACCCCCCTGCTCAGGTAGGAAACCCTATACCATTTCAGACAAGTGAATGTCCAGTTTCTTCTTAAAAGCTTCCAGTGTTGGAGCATTCCCAACTTCTGGAGGCAGGTTGTTCCACTGATTCATTGTTCTCACTGTCAGGAAATTTCTCCTTGAGAAGATGAAACATACAGGATGGGTCTGTTGGTGGCTTTGAACATTTGGTCTTGTGTAGATCAAAAATTGGCAAATCAAATCAGCTAATCCATCCATCCAAACATCATCCTTCTATCCATCCTTCCATCCACCCTCCCATTCATCTGTCCTTCCTTCCTTCCTTCCTTCCTTCCTTCCTTCCTTCCTTCCTTCCTTCCTTCCTTCCAAACATCCATCCATCCATCCGTCCATCCATCCAAGAATCCATTAATCCACCACTCATCCACCCTTTCATCCATCCATCAAGCATCCATCCATCCATCAATCCATCCAAGAATCTTATTAATCCACCACTCATCCATCCATCCATCCATCCATCCATCCATCCATCCAAGAATCCATTAATCCACTACTCATCCATCCATCCATCCATCCATCCATCCTTCCACTCACCCTCCATCCATCCATCCATCCATCCCATCCCATCCCATCCTTTCAAATTTCTCTTTTTTTTGCTGTTGTTCTTTTCTCTTCCTTAAGGATCTGCAATATTCTCGCTCTCCCCTGACCCTTTTAAGCGATCCCTCTCCTGGCCAAATGAACGGCTAATAGCCTGCTGTCCTCATGGAAAATTTAATTGCAGATTCCGTGGCTTTACTTTTTCTTAAACACACATCGTACACTTTGAGTTCACTGTTGACATCCGGAGTGGGAATTCTCCCTCTGGTTAAAAAAACCTGGGACTTGCCCCTGAACCAATTTAATCAGCCTATGAGAGAATGAGGGCGGGACTTCCTTTTTAATACAGAATATATTATATACGCATCATAAAATGATTCATTGCCGCGTCTGCTTTGCTTCAGGGAGAGAACAATAATTGAGCAGTGAAGATTATTTACAAGATTCTCGCGTAACGATCAAAACTTGCAGCAACAATTTTTAAATTCAGTTTTTTTATTTTTTTTTTATTTTGCAAAAGTGAAAGCATCTGTTTAACAAATGCCTCTTGTCCAGGAAAGCTAGCGGGCGCAGGATGTTCACAATCGTGTGCCCAAATGTTGCTCTGACAGCCAGTTCCTTCTACAAATGACAATTTCCCTTCCAAATGCAAGAGATCCAGTTTTTGGTTTTTTTTAACCTATTATTACTGTAATTAAAAATTACACTCGTAATACGGAACCTGGCAATCTTAAGGATTTGCTTCAGGAAAGCAGATGGTCGTGACAGGGTTGTTTGGAGATGATTTGTCATAAGAATTATTTCTGTCTGCGTTTGGGGGTTGTTTCTTCTTTTTTCTTTTTTGCTGCTTCTGTTCTGTTTAATACAATTAAACCGGCTCAAAAATGCTGCTTGTGGCGTTAGGCACGTTGTTTATCCTGAGAAAGAGGGATGAAAGAACGAAGGGCGAAAACAGGCTTAAAACTTGTGTTTCCTGTTGCTCACAAGGTTCAAAGTAACTTTAGTTCGTTCTTTATTGATAGATTTTTGCGCACTCTGTCTTTTCTTTCATTCTCTCTCTCTCTCTCTCTCTCTCTGTGTGTGTGTTTGTGTCTGTTTTTCTCATTCTTTTCTCTCGTTCTCTATTCTCATTCTCTGTTTTATCTTTCTCTCATTTTCTCTTCCTCTCCTCTCGTTCTTTCTCTTTTACTCTCTTTCTCATAGTGTTTGTTTTTTCTCATTCCCTCTCTTTTCTTTTATACTGCTTATCTCTTTCCTTTCTCTCATTTTCTCTCTCTCCTCATTCTCTCTTTCCTCTTTCTGTCACTCTCTTGTTCTCTCTTCCTCTCTCTTTCCTCTCGTTCTCTTCCTGTCTCTTCCTCTTCCTCTTTCTTTTCTCTCATTCTCTCTTTGTTTCTCTTCTCTCATTCTCTCTCTTTCTCTGTCTCTCTTCTCTCATTCTCTTTCTCTCTCTTTTCTCTCATTCTCTTTCCCTTTCTCTCTCATTCTCTCTCTCTCTCTCTCTCTCTTTTCTCTCATTCTCTCCTCGCTTTCTCTCTTCCCTCCCTCTTCTCTCTCTTTCTGTGTCTTCCCCATCCGGCCTTTTTTTTATAAAGCAGCCTTTTAATGTAGCCCAGTTTCTTTTACAGAGCTGTAAATCCCCCCCCCTCCCTGTGAATGCCATTGTTCAGTCAATCCACCCCCCCTTCTGATTATAAAGTCCGCTCCTGTCATTCACCCAAAGAAACCACTGGGTTTTTTTTTTTCCTGAACAAATTGAAGCACAATTGAAGCCCTGTTCGCTTAGGAAACACAAAGCTGGTCTCGGCTTTTTTGCATTCATTCATCCCCTCTTTAAGCGTGGCGGCCCTGCCCTTAACCCCCGTCTTGGTCTTGGAGAAGGGAGAGTAAAAGGGAAGCTTGCAAAGTCCCGTCTTCCTGCTCTCCACCTCTTCCTCCTTCCAGGGCTGCTATCAGCCTCTGATCAAATATTAATGTGCGATTCTCTGCTTGCCGTCCAATTCAAAGCCAATTAATATTATCTGTCAATTATTTACAGATCCTGAGGTGCGGAGGCGATTCCCAGAGGACTACAGTGACCAGGTTGGGCATGCGTAATTAATTTTTTACACGACAAAATTCATCTTGTGTGTGTGTGTGTGTGTGTGTGTGTGTGTGTGAGGGGGGGTGTTTGACCTCTTAGAGTTGTTCTCCCGCCTCTCCTCCTCCTACTTCCCCCCCCACCCCAAGAAAAAATCTGAGCAAAAGAAAGTGATTTTTTTTTACAAGACACTCAGTCCACCCCCGCGTATGGATAGGAAGCCCGGAGAAGAAAGTTGAAGAGTCTTAAAGGAGACTTTCCTGATGTAAGGTAATTTACCGGGTGGGCAGACTTTCACCTCGGTGTGTGTTTGGCGTCACTGGTGGTGCTGAGCCTTGTGGAGGCGGGGGTGGGGGGCTGGCTCCCTCCTTTTTTTCCACCGCCCCCTCCCCAAAAGTAGAAAAGAGGAGGGGAGAAGGGGGCGCTTGAGCATGCAAAATGCCGTGGGAATTGTACAATTAGTGCCTGCAGGAAGAGGTGGAAAAGCAACTGCGCCTCGCTCAGCATGTCCGCGGGATGCTTGCAATACCTCAAAGCTATTTCCCTCGGTGGCTCCCTCATTATGGAGCAGTTCAGGAGGGGGGGGAGGAAAGGGGGGGTGTATTTTCGCATTGCTTGTGGGCTGAGCCCCATTTGCTCGCTCGCTTGCTCCATTTCTCTAGGGAGGCAAGCATTACCTGGGGGGGGGGGGAATGAGGTTTCTTTGCTTGGCCATGGCAACTAGCAAACACTTGATCTCTCGGGCAAATTCGCGTAATTGTTAGCTGTTTGGAAAAAGCTCTCTCCTCGCCACGGATACCGAACGGGAAAGACGTCGCCGTTGCCAAGTCTTCATTAGGCTTTTCTCCACGATGTTGGTCCTGGTCCCTTTAGGGGCTTTTTCTCTCTGGCAGAAGGGATCTCCTTTCCTTTTGGCAATTGTCCCGGCGGCGTACGACCCTCGGGGCACGTTCTCGGCAAGGCCTGGTACCTCCACTACTATACTATTCATATTATTATTATTTTTTTTTTTAAAAAAGAAAGCAGTTTTGTTTTGGCGAGGCTTAGGATAGCCCCTTCCAGCTGCTTCTGGTGGGGAAGTTGGGGCTGAGCTACCAACACACACACCAGGTCCAATAATTGT
Source organism: Crotalus adamanteus (assembly GCA_039797435.1). Taxonomy (NCBI): domain Eukaryota; kingdom Metazoa; phylum Chordata; class Lepidosauria; order Squamata; family Viperidae; genus Crotalus; species Crotalus adamanteus. The sequence continues at coordinate 8,222,634 of CM077931.1, forward strand.
TAATAAATAGGTCCCCGAGTGCACTCCACGGGTGTTGGGACAGTGTGCGCCAGAAAGAGCCGGGAGCCTCTCCTGTGAAGCGCAGCCGGATTAAAGGTCCCGCGGAGCTGGGGCTGTCGGTAGTAGTAGTAGTAGTAGTAGTAGTAGTAGTAGTAGTAGTAGTAGTAGTCATCATCATCATCATCATCATCATCATCATCATAATAATAATAATGTTGGAAGGGACCTTGGAGGTCATCTAGTCCAGTGGTTCTCATCCTTTTTAATGCCGCGACCCCCAACCGGTCGTAAGTCGAAGACTACTCAACCGGTCATAAGTCGAGGACTACTCAACTGGTGCAGCACCGTTTGGAGAATGGGACTTTTGGCGGGCTCAGCAGGGCAGAGACAGCCTGGACAATTCCTATTGGCTTTTGAAAGCCAATAGAATTAGACTCTATTCAAGAGAGTCTAATTCTATTGGCTTTCAAAAGCCAATAGAATAAAAGGGAGTAGCACAGCTAAGGAAAAGGGGGGGAAAATGGCGGACTGCGTTGTTTGGCGACCCCCGTGAAATGGTCGTTTGACCCCAAATGGGGTCCTGACCCACAGGTTGAGAACAACTGATCTAGTCCAGCCCCCTGCTCAGACAGGAAACCCTATCCCATTTCAGACAAATGGCTGTCCAGTCTCTTCTTCAAAACTTCCAGTGTTGGAGCATTCACAGCTTCTGGAGGCAGGTTCATTGTTCTAACTGTCAGGAAGTTTCTCCTTAGATCCAGGTTGCTTCTCTCCTTGATTAGTTTCCACCCGTTGCTTCTTGTCCTGCCTTCGGGTGCTTTGCAGAATAGCTTGACTCCCTCTTCTTTGGGGCAGCCGCTGAGATACTGGAAGGTTGCTATCCTGTCCCCCCTCGTCCTTCTCTTCAATTCCAGCAGCCTTTCCTTAGATGCTTTAGCCTCCAGTCCCCTGATCATCTTTGTTGCTCTCCTCTGGCCCTAATCGATGAATTATAAGCCTAGCTCCCCCGTGAAATAGTTTCCCTTGTGCAAAACCACACGCACACCCGAAAGAGAGACATTTTATCCCATTGCAAAGTTCAACAAACAGCCCGCGGGGGCCAAAGATGCAGCAGGAGATGTCACACGCTATTTTATTTTACTTTTTTGTATATTTATTCCCAGATTAAAATTTAGGGGGGGCTGGAGAAATTGTTTTCTCGAACTTCTACACGTGGCCAGTTGTCGGGGTTTTCCTCCCCTCCAGGGGCTGTAAGGATGCAAAGCCTACTTTAAAAGCAGGAACAGACAAAAGGGGTGGGCGGCGTAAGCAGGCTAGTAGATTTCAACCATCAAGGTTAGTTTTCTGGATCTTGGAAGCAGAGGGAGCTTTTTAAATTGATTTTACTTTAAATGGCCCTGTTGGAAACCCCAACCCTGCGTGGTGCCTCCCCCCACACCTTTCTCACCTACAGGCCTTGTCTGAAACATCAGGGAGGAGGGCAAAAGAAGCTTTCCCTCCCAGTAAATTAATTTTAACTTTGTTCAAAGTCATGTGAGGATATAAGGATGGAAGCTGTGTGGGAGTTTGTTTTTCCAGCCTCACCAAGTGGCCACGAATCCAGGCTTGTTCCTTTGGGTTAAAAAGTGAGATTTCAGGGCTGTCCTAAGAGAAGAAAACGTGATGTGAGGCTTATCTCGGTTTTAAACTGGGTCCCACCGGAGCAGGAAAGGCCAAGAATTTAGCTTTTGGGATAATATTCTGTTCTGTTCTGTTCTGTCCTGTCCTATCCTATCCTATTCATTTCTATTCTGTTCCTTAATTCTACTCTACTCTACTCTACTCTACTCTACTCTACTCTACTCTACTCTACTCTACTCTACTCTACTCTACTCTACTCTATTCTATTCTATTCTATTCCTTATTTCTATTCTATTCTATTCCTCTATTCTATTCTATTCTATTCTATTCTATTCCTTATTTCTATTCTGTTCTGTTCTATTCTATTCTATTCTATTCCTTATTTCTGTTCTGTTCTATTCTATTCTCTTCTCTTCTCTTCTCTTCTCTTCTCTTCTCTTCTCTTCTCTTCTCTTCTATTCTATTCTATTCCTTATTTCTATTCTGTTCTATTCTATTCCTTAATCCTATCCTATCCTATCCTATCCTATCCTATCCTATCCTATCCTATCCTATCCTATCCTATCCTATTCTATTCTATTCTATTCTATTCTATTCTATTCCTTAATTCTATTCTATTCTATTCCTTAATCCTATCCTATCCTATCCTATCCTATCCTATCCTATCCTATCCTATTCTATTCTATTCTATTCTATTCTATTCCTTAATTCTATTCTATTCTATTCTATTCCTTAATCCTATCCTATCCTATCCTATCCTATCCTATCCTATCCTATCCTATCCTATCCTATCCTATCCTATCCTATTCTATTCTATTCTATTCTATTCTATTCTATTCTATTCTATTCTATTCTACTTGACAATCTCTGCAAAATGTCCAAGATCGGGGTCCCTGCCCCATCCCAAGAGAGGCTCCCCTCCCCAAGGAATACGGAGGATGAAGTCCACCCAAGACCCCTTGCTCATTAGCTCCTAAGCCCCCCTCCCCATTCCCTTCCATTCCCCAAGCCTAAATTCTCGCTGGGTTGTTTTGACATCCAGCGTGTTTCGCATGTCGTCTGTTCTTCTGATCAGGGTTCCGGGCAGACGCCGGGCGTTTCATTCTGGACGTCCTTTGTATCTGGCCCTATAAGAATCTGTCGCAAATTATTGTGCTTTATAAAAAAAAAAAAAAAAAAAACGAGAAAAAAAAGGAAGGTTAGACAGACATCTGTGGCTGGATAATGATTGGTAGCCTCTTGGCTCTCCTTAAGCCACAAAGCTAGCATGGAAGCGAGTTAAGAAAAAAGACAGGACGGATGAAAAAAAGGGGGTTAGAAATAACTAGAGGTGTCTTTCTTGACGGGGGGGGCTCTGGTTTTGATCTCGGCTCTTAATTGTTTGCTGGAGATAAATGAGCAATGAAAGTTGATCAATTTCATCTTTTTTTTCTCCTTCTGTTTTGCTTCTCATTTAAGGGAGGAATAAATTATCTCTCTCTCTTTCTCTCTCTCTCTCTCTCTCTCTCTCTCTCTCTCTCTTTCTCTCCATAGAAGGAAATCCTTTCTTTTTCCAAGCTGGGCTTTGGGGGGGGGGAGAAAAAAAATCGCCTCTTTTTATGAAAACGTTTCTCATTATTTTAACCTCCGTTTGGATAAAGCATTCCTGATTTAGGAGAAAAATGTAATCTGAAATGTAAATGTGTGTGGGGGGGTGGGAGAGACGGGAGTAGGTGGCTAATGAGAAGGACAGCTTCATGGCAGAATTTGAATTGCAGCTGCAGGCCCCCTCCTCTAAATCCCCCAGTCTCTGTCCCTGTCCTTAAAAGAAAAGGAAAGAAAGGAAAAAAAAAAAAACCAGAAAGAATTTTAGGCTATCAAATAGTCAGGTTGCCTTATTAACCGCAGCTCTCATTCATCTCACTCCATTATTTTTTTTTTTAAAGTGGCTGAAATCAAAGGCGGAGCGTTGAAGAGAAACTCTAGAGAGGTGCAGAGAGACGAGGTTTCAAGGCCGAACATTTGTAATGCGCCGCAAAAGTGAAAAACAGAGTTTCTAGTCCCTTCCATAAACACACCTCTCCCTTTCTCTTTCGGAGTTTAAATGCACACTTGACAATGAATGCAAAATGTCTGCACAAAGGTTGCCATAAGTAATAAGCCAGGCACGCTTATTACTATAGTTAAAAGACCCCCCCCCTTCTTGGGCAAGATCATAATACGCGAATTCAAACCACGGAAATTATTTAAATTACAATTTTGTAATTCGGCAGGTCCTTTTAATGTGCGGGCGTTTGCTTTCCCGTGTTCAGGCCGATGAAAAGCGTGAAATAATGTTCAACCCCTCGAATAGCGTTAGGGATATTCAAAAGCTTCAGAAAAGGCCCCAAAGAAAGGAAGTTAAAAGAACCAAATGAATTTGGTCTCATTCTCTCGCCTGACTTTCAATTTGAGGCTTTAATAACTCCACTTGTAGGGTAGCGATTGAACAAAGTTGATAAACAAGAACTCTTGAGTTTTTAAGGCAGGGCTGCCTCCCTTCTCCTATTCTGTTGACTTTTTTTTTTTTTTCTCTCCAGAGAAATCTAATCCTGTTGGCTCATTGACTTCATTAGCGAAAAAACGGGTTGAAATATCCCCTTTTCCAAACGAATGTAATTTGAAAATACACCCATTTGGCTCATGTATTGTGGCCTGAATTTAATTTAAACTTCTCCCGTTGTACTTTATGGCAACATGAATGTAGTCAGAGGACTTATAAAAAGGAACGAGGAGGAGGAGGAGGAGAGAGGGAGGAGAGGTGAGAGAAGAAAAAAAAGAATGAAGAAAAAGAAAGAAGGAAAGAAGTAAGTAAGGAAGGGAGGGAAGGAAGGAAGGAAGGAGAAAGAAAGAAGGAAGGATAGAAAGAAGAAAAGAAGGAAGGAAGGAGGGAGGGAGGGGAGAAGTAAGTAAGGAAGGAAGAGATGAGAGAAGGAAGGAAGGAAAAGAAAAGGAAAGAAGTAAGGAAGGAGGGAGGGAGGGAAGGAAGGAAGAGATGAGAGAAGGAAGGAAGGAAAAGAAAGAAGGAAAGAAGTAAGTAAGGGAGGGAGGAAAGGAAGGAAGGAGAAGGAAGGATAGATAGAAAGAAGGAAAGAAGGAAGTAAGGGAGGGAGGGGAGAAGGAAGGGGAAGAGATGAGAGAAGGAAGGAAGGAAAAGAAAAGGAAAGAAGTAAGGAAGGAGGGAAAGAAAGAAGGAGAGATGAGAGAAGGAAGGAAGGAAGGATAGAAAGGAAAGAAGGGAGAAGTAAGTAAGGAGGGGGGAGGGGAGAAGTAAGAAAGGAAGGAAGAGAGAAGGAAGGAATGAAGGAAAAGAAAGAAGGAAAGAAGTAAGGAAGGAGGGAAGGAAGGAGAGTTGAGAGAAGGAAGGAAGGATAGAAACAAGGAAAGAAGGGAGAAGTAAGGAAGGAAGAAGGGAAGGGGGAAGTAAGGAAGGAAGAGATGAGAGAAGAAAGGAAGGAATTTAAAGAACATAGAATAACAACAGGAATTATTATATGGTCTTCATGCCATGCTGCAGTAAATCTCCCACAGAGTCTGTAGCACGATTTCCTTTTTTTCTCCTCCAGCTCTTTGACTGGTCCTTCCTTTCACATGTGTGCAAAGCGTTGTTTAGCATCTGCATAGTTGGCTATAAAATGACAGCCTGCCAGTAGACCGTATGGTCCACGACTGGGGATTCTCCATTTCAGCAGGACCTCCTTCAGACACTTTGCTTCCTGGTTGAGCCTTTGGACTTTGCTGGCCGGGATGACCTGTCCCACCTGGATTGCAAAAGAATGAGATGTCAAAAGTTGCATGGATTGACCCGTGCTGTAGGAAAGGAGAGGTTTGGGTGAATCTGGTCTCCTAAGAGAGCTGAAGACAGCCTGGCCTTCAAGCAAGGTGGGCCAAGGAGGGCATGAACGTAGAGTTGAATCATCTATGGTTCAAACTGGGCAGGAAGTTGGTTCTTGGCCTCCAAACCTCCTTGGAAAGGAGAGGAACATCTCATTTCCTGCAAGGGTCTCTTAGAAGGTGGCTGCAGGACAGGAGAACCTGAGGAGAAGACCAGGGTTGTCGTCGTCTTCTTCTTCTTCTTCTTCTTCTTCTTCTTCTTCTTCTTCTTCTTCTTCTTCTTCTTCTTCTTCTTCTTCTTCTTCTTCTTCTTCTTCTTCTTCTTCTTCTTCTTCTTCTTCTTCTTCTTCTTCTTCTTCTTCTTCTTCTTCTTCATCATCATCATCAAGTTGGAAGGGAATTTGGGGGTCATCTAGTCCAACCCCCTGCTCAGGCAGGAGACCCTATACCATTTCAGACAAATGGCTGTGCAGACTTCCAGTGTTGGAGCATTCACCGCTTCTGGAGGCAGGTTGTTCTACTGGTTAATTGTTCTGACTGTCAGGAAGTTTCTCCTTAGTTCCAGGTTGCTTCTCTCCTTGATTAGTTTCCATCCGTTGCTTCTTGTCCTGCCTTCAGGCGCTTTGGAGAATAGCTTGACTCCCTCTTCTTTGGGGCAGCCCCTGAGATATTGGAACGCTGCTATCATGTCCCCCCTCGTCCTTCTCTTCATTAAACTAGACATACCCAATTCCAGCAACCGTTCTTTATATGTTTTAGCCTCCAGTCCCCTGATCATCTTTGTTGCTCTTCTCTGTACTCTTTCTAGAGTCTCAGCATCTTTTTTACATTGTGGTGACCAAAACTGGATGCCGTATTCCAAGTGTGGCCTTACCAAGGCATTGTAGAGTGGTATTAACATGTCACGTGATCTTGATTCACTCCCTCTGTTAATGCAGCCTAGCACTGTGTTGGCCTTTTTGGCAGCTGCAGCACACGGCTGGCTCCTATTTAAGGGATTGTCCACCAGGACTCCGAGATCCCTCTCACAGTTACTACTATTCAGCAAGGTACCCCCTAAACTATACCTGAATGTTCTCCTGCTCCTTGCACAGAGATGGTGAATTCTGACATCTACGTCCTTCCACCTTGCCATTTCCTTGCACAGTTCTTGTTTCTTTGAAGGCGCCAACAGGCTAAAACTCAACAACGATCACTTCTTGTTGTGGCTGGACTGATTTTCCATCTTACTCTTCAACTCTTACTCTTCATGGCTGAAAAGAGATGCTGACAATCCAGGCCTAGGGATCAGCTTATCCCTCCAAGAGTTTTGCTCATTATGATCATCAGAGTGTAGAAAACCCGGCCATTCCTTCTGTGGAAAAGGGCTTTATCTGTAGGAACTCTTCCAAAATATCCATCCTGCCCATTTTCGCCGAACCTTGACGGAATTCCCGTCAAGGTTTTTAGTTCATCCCTTTAACAAGGAACTGATTTGGACTCTAGAATCCGTGAACTAATAAACGGAAAGGGGCCGATCTCTCTGCCCCCCCCCTTTTTTTTCTAGGTACCCAATTCTTCTATTAATTTTACAGAAGGGGGAAGGATTAAGAGAGAAGCTGTTTTGATTGACTTTTTAATTTTTGACGTTAGTACGTGAAAGAGAGAAAAGAAGGAGATTTTCCAAAGACCCAGTGGCTTCGATTCGGTTGTCCGAATATATTTTTTTAACACAGACTATATTTCATTAGTGCTTTTTTTTGCATACTTAATTTTTTGCATACCTAATTTCGAATGTTCCCTACCTCATCTCATTTGCCTGGCACACGGGTTTTCCTGACTGAATTTCGCTTTTATTTGCTGATTAACTGGGGCTTTCTCATGGGCAATCAGGCTTTCTATTCCTCTCAAAGTAATATCTATCTATCTATCTATCTATCTATCTATCTATCTATCTATCTATCTATCTATCTATCTATCTATCATCCACTCAACTTCTCTATCTTCCATGCATCCACCATTTCATCTACTGAACATATCTATCCATCCACCCATCATCCAACTATTCAATTTTATCTATCTATCTATCTATCTATCTATCTATCTCTCTCTCTCTCTCTCTCATCTATCTATCTATCTATCTATCTATCTATCTATCTATCTATCTATCTATCTATCTATCTATCTATCTATCTATCTATCTATCTATCTATCTATCTATCTATCTAGGGAAAAGAATCTGTGTGAATCACTGTCCCAGCACATGACGAGTCTTCGCAAACTCTTCAGCTCAGTCTTATTATTCCAACTTCTCTTTTGAATCACTTGTCTTTGAGTCACTGGTGAGCTACACAAACACACACCTGTGCACGCGGGTGGCAAGAAAGAATGACTGTCGATTGCTATTGGACGCGCTTCCATCTCACCTAGAATTCGCATCCAGCCGTCTCCCAAAAGACGCTTAAGGGAGCGTGTGTGTGTGGTGTGTGTCCGTGCGTGGGTGGCTATCAGCACAAGTATGTCTTTTAAAAGCCCAAAGGCTGTGATGGAGGCCTGCTAAAAATGCACGCTCCGTACACACACACACACACACACACACACACACACACAGCAAAAACAAAACAAAGCTAAACAAAAACAATGCATTTCTGATACCCTCCAGAAAAGGTACTTAGCCTCTCAAAAGGCTAATTAAATTATTCAGAAATAAAATCCAGTTTAAAGTTGTAATTGGCATAATTAAGGAATTTTAAACAGGCTACAAATAAGGACTGCATAATTCCGTTGAGAGAAAGCTGCCAAAAACCAAAAAAAAAAAGAGCCAGTTTTGGCAAGAGCCCAGCTGATATATACATATTTTTTCCTCCCTCTCTCTTTTCGATAGTTTTTGCAAGATTTAACAAATAACGGTGAGCATCCCAGATATGGTTTTATAACGCCGAGCTGCCTGTTTTAATTGCGCCCTAGGTTTTATCTGCCACAGGTTTCCTTGGCAATTTAAATATTGGACATTGCCTGCGTTTGGAGTGGCTTTGATGAAAGTTTGTTGCTGCGCGTGTGTGAACGACTCAGCCCCGCTGATCCGTTTTGGCAGAACCAGATTGGATAAGCAAAAAAAATCTGCCTTTTGCTCCAGGAGGTCTCCAGCGGGAGAGTATTCTTCCTTCCCAACTGGGCAAAGGCTACAGGATTTTTCCTAATCACGATAAGAACTACCCGGTTGATAAATCTCTTAAGTTTAAGTTCTTTGTCTTCAGAAACTCAACCTTGCATCACGTGGAGGGGATTCGAGCGTATGTTTTTAAGTTCAACGACGCCCCGTCGCGATTGACTCCCAAAACTGAAAAAAGAACTGACTTGCAGACCTTAAAAAAAAGGGAGATATTCAAGCAACGTCCTTTCATTCTAAAGAAGGGACAGTTTGGGTCAATCGGAGTGCAGCGTCCTTCCGAGGAACCATCTGCTCAGAACTGAAGTTTGGTAGTTCACGGTGGCATTTAACGCAATCCGATGTCTTATGGTTAATTAGCGAGATCAAACGGCGATGTGGGAGAGGAGCGTCTAACTTTATCCATATTTGCCAAGAAGGGGTATCCTTCCCATCCCTAAATTATTTAGGTCTTCAGCCCGGTGCCTTAAAATCCATCATCCCTAATGCCGCTCGACTTACAACCTGTTGCAAATCTGTAGCTCGGGTGTAGGACGAGGGTGGAGATTCATTCTCTGAGCTTCTGGGTTGGTTTCCAAATGTTTTGTTACCAGGTAACATCTTCAATGGAGCTTAGGGCAGGGGTCCCCAACCTATGGTCTGCGGCCTAGTAGCGGGCTGTGGCCTATTGGCCACTGGGCCCTGGGAGTAGCTGGTGAGCCCCCCCTGCTCACGGTAGAACCATTTGTGCATGGATGGGATGCCAGCACCATTGCCTGCATCACACAGGAGCTAGCGGCCCATTTGCACATGTGCATGTGTGCCAACATCCCGTTTGTGTGTGCAGGTGGGCGCCAGTGTGCACATGCCATGGGTGCGCATGGCCCGCTTGCGCATACACACACACGTTAGCGCCGCCGTCATGCAGGTGCCTGTTTGTGCTCATTCCCCTGCTGCTCCCTTTCCTTCCGGGCCTCCAAGCTGGAAAGGTTGGGAAGCTCTGGTTTAGGGGATGTCAGTGTCAGTGTTCTTCTGTTTATAAAGGCTTCAGGTGTGGGTGTGTCAAGTGAGTGTCTTGTGAGGGGTCAGGTGTGAGTCATCAGGGAGAGGCTTGTGATGGGGAGGTTACATTGACTTACAATCAGCCTACGAATCCCTCAGAATCCGAATCAACCGCACAGCCAACCAGAGGCAGCACCGACCCTCAATCATCCCGCGCAATCCCCCACTTCTCACCAGCAGTTCCCCTCCCAATGACCCTGACCTGATGTAACCTCCCCATCACAAGACCCATCACAAGACCCTCACTTGACACCCCCACACCTGAAACCCTTATAAACAGGACACCCCCTAAACTCCGCTGAAGAGGTTACTCAGCCTGGTAATGCAACATTCGGAAAACAACCCACAAGCTTGGAGAATGAACCGCCACCCTTGTGTCTATGTTGTTTTGTTGGCAACAGTGTGTGAAAGGTTCTAGGGTTGTTTTGTCTGCTTCCCAGGAGAGACTACAGCCCTAACAGGGCTTGGTGGTTGCCCATCCAAGTATGAACCAGGCCAGATCCCACTTAACTTCCAAGCCAGATGAGCTCTGCTAAGAGATGTGTAGGAGATCCATCATAAGCCTCTCCCTGATGACTTATACCTGACCCATCACAAGACCCTCATTTGACACACCCACAACTGAAGCCTTTATAAGCAGAAGAACACTGACATCCCTTAAACTGCGCTGAAGAAGTGTCCTAGTATGGTAACAAAATGAAACCAACCCACAAGCTCAGACAACATTCCATTCTATAGTTTCTATTCTATATTCTATATTTTATACACCATTCTGTTCTGTATTCTATATTTATATTCCATATTCCATATTCTATTCTGTTCTGTTCTATTCTATTCTATTCTATATTCTATATTATGTTCTATATTATGTTCTATGTTCTATATTCTATGTTTTATATTCTATTCTATATTATGCTCTATATTCTATATTATGTTCTATGTTCTACTATTCTATTCTATTCTATTTTCTGTATTCTATATTATGTTCTATGTTCTAGTCCAGTGGTTCTCAACCTTTTTAATGCCGCGACCCCCAACCGGTCGTAAGTTGAGGACTACTCAACCGGTCATAAGTCGAGGACTACTCAACCGGTCGTAAGTCAAGGACTACTCAACTGGTGCAGCACCGTTTGCAGACTGGGACTTTTGGCGGGCTCAGCAGGGCAGAGACAGCCTGGACCATTCCTATTGGCTTTGGAAAGCCAATAGAATTAGACTCTATTTAAGAGAGTCTATCCTATTGGCTTTCGAAAGCCAATAGAATAAAAGGGAGTAGCCCAGCTAAGGAAAAGGGGGGGGGGGAAATGGCGGACTGCGTTGTTTGGCGTGAAATGGTCGCTCGACCCCAAATGGGGTCCCGACCCACAGGTGGAGAACCACTATTCTAGTCTATATTCTATGTCAGTGATGGCGAATCTTTTAGAGACCCAGTGCCCAAAATGCAACCCAAAACCCACTTATTTATCACCGGGTGCTGGGTGGGCGTGGCTGCACTGGTCACGGCAGACTGGGTGGGCGGGGCCAGGGTGGCAGGGGCCAGTCCCTCGCCATCTCCGGGGCATGGCACGTGTGTCCACAGAAAGGGCTCTGCCGCCTCTGGCATGCGTGCCATAGGTTCGCCACCACTGTTTTATGTTCTATATTCTATTCTATTCTATTCTATTCTATTCTATTCTATTCTATTCTATTCTATTCTATTCTATTCTATTCTATCCTATTCTATATTATGCTCTATATTCTATATTCTATATTCTGTTCTATTCTATTCTATTCTATTCTATTCTATTCTATTCTATTCTATTCTATTCTATTCTATTCTATATTATGCTCTATATTCTATATTCTGTTCTGTTCTATTCTATTCTATTCTATTCTATTCTATTCTATTCTATTCTATTCTATTCTATTCTATTCTATTCTATTCTATTCTATTCTATTCCTCATTCCATCCCATTCTATTCTCCTGTAATCTATTCTATTCTGTAACCTAGTCTGTGTTCTGTATTCTGTTCTGTTCTGCAGCGATGCCAACTGGCTGTCTTTGTCAAACTCCTGCCACGACGTGCCTGGATAACGTTTCCAAACCACCCACTGCAGCGCCCTCATTTCAGCACTAAGACTTACCAAAGTCTGTTTGGAGCAGCCTCTAATTTTGGACTTAGGCACCAGAGCTGGCCTTGTGGCTGAGATAGCTACCCTGCTTCTCCAGTTGTTCAGGGGATGAAAGCAGGCAGCAGCTGGAACCCTCAATGGGGGCTACATCTGCCCATCTTCCCAGAGAAGGCCTTGATTTCTGAGTTTAGCTAAACAAGCTGGACTATTCCTCACTGTCTGGGGGTGTCCACTGTCCAAATACGCAGTCGGGCCCTGGGGCAAAACCCCCCCCCCGTTCTGCAGAAATGAAATCTGGGATTTGCCGTGTGTCCCCTGCCTGCTTAGCAGAGGCCTTTTCCTCTCCCCTTTTTGGGGGGGTGGCTTCAGAGAGACTGGGGTAGGGAGGGCTGAGTGGCTGGAGGGAAGCAGGATTTGCATAAAGCTCTTTGAACAGGAACTTTGCCATTTTTGCCCACAATGAAAAACCTATAGGAGAATCCTTGAATGACCTAGGGGGGGGGTGGAAAAGGGGAGGGGGATGAAAGGGCCTTAGCACAGCCGAAAGGTGGGGGTGTTAGGGGCTGGGGGAGGAGAGGAAAAGACGGAGGGGAGGGGGGGACTGTGCTGCATTGTCTAACATCTGCTCTCCTTCTTGTTAGTTTTGTTCTTGGCAATTCTGTGTGGACTTTGGAGAACAGGGACCCTCTTAATCTTCCTTCTGAATATTTATGCAAGGGGGGGGGAGAGAGCCATTAAGCTGTCCTTCACATCCTTTTCCCCCCCCCCACCTCCCTTCCAATTTCCTCCTCCCCTTCCAATGCCGTGCTTCCCAAGGAGGGCAGTTTTTCCCAAAAGCTTAAATAAAAACGTTTGGGGATTTTGTATGAAACAATTTGCTTTTATTGGGTGGTTTAGCGTGAGAAGGACTCTCTTTTTGCTGGTGGGGGGGGGACAGAAAACATAT
>CM077931.1:8240352-8325352 GCA_039797435.1 Crotalus adamanteus
GCCTGTTTCTCATTGACGTGATCCAGGTCTCTCCCCTTTCCTTTCTCCATTCAAAGATGTCCATGTAGAAGACGGTTGAGCCTTCTTCTCAAGAACTTTCGCTCTTGAGTCAGCTTCCTAGTCACATCTGACGTTTCCTGCTTGGCTAAGCCGTGGGTAGGCAACCGTGGCTCTTTTATGACTCGTGGACTTCAACTCCCAGAATTCCTGAGCCAGCCACGCTGAGGGGAAAGGAAGAGGTTTCCAAGCTGAGCCTTGCTGGCTCAGGAATTCTGGGAGTTGAAGTCCACGAGTCATAAAAGAGCCATGGTTGCCTACCCCTGGGCTAGGCGAACATCTCCCCTTCTCCTCGTCTTGAGGTGCACCATCAAGCTAGAATCGTGGAGAGCGGACTTGTTTTGTGAACATTTCTTCCCCAGCCGGTGGGCTTCAGTCTCCCCTCTCTGTTGCTCCTCTGCGTGTGTGTGTGTGTGTGTGTGTGTGTGTGTGTGTGTGTGTGTGTGTCCCAAGGGAGCAGCCTTTCTGTCGCTGCGGCTCATTTATTTTGAAAACTTTGGTGCCGAAACCCAGCCCAATCGATGTCTCCAATCCGTTGTCCGCGGGATCGATGGGAAGGGCTTTCAGAAGACCCATCTGGGATTAGAATGTCAGCGGTGTTTTGTTTATGAAAAGAAGAGGAACCAGAGAAGGGGCAGCGGGCAGGGTGGGATGGGGGGGACGGGCTTAGAACCAGGTGGCAAATATCTTGAGGGCCAGGGGTGAGACGGTAGGGCTGGATCCTGGGGGACAGCGGCTCGCGTTTTGTGCTTCAAGGGCAGCGACTTGCCCGGTATGGATTTCTCTTTCCCTGTCTCCTGTCACCTCCGGAGCTCATTAAAATGTTAAGCGCGAAACCGCGTGTAAAAATAAATAAAAATTAAAAAGCATACACTTGGCGCTGGGCTAGATTCGAGCAAACGTAAGTTGTTCAACCGAGGAAATTAGCATTTCCTTCGTTTGCTGACCAGGGATGTGAAATGGTAACGCAGGAAGAGCGAAACTCAGTTGAAACTCATTGAGGAGAGAAGCAGACGAGAATTAAGAAGAAATTTCCTGACAGCGAGGATGGTTAGCCCGTGGAACAACCTGCCTCCAGAAGCTCTGGGTGCTCCGTCGCTGGAGATTTTTAAGAAGAGATTGGACAACCATCCAATCTGAAATGGTCTAGGGCAGGGGTAGGCAACCTTGGCTCTTTTATGACTGGTGGACGTCAACTCCCAGAATTCCTCAGCCAGCATGGAGGAACTATGGCCCTTCATGACTCGTGGACTTCAACTCCCAGAATTCCTGAGCCAGCATGGGGGAACTATGCCCCCCTTTAGGACTCGTGGACTTCAACTCCCAGAATTCCTGAGCCAGCCTGGCTCAGCTTGGAAACCTCTCCCTTTCCCCTCAGCGTGGCTGGCTCAGGAATTCTGGGAGTTGAAGTCCACCAGTCATAAAAGAGCCAAGGTTATCTATCTCTGGCCTAGGCCTAGGCCGCTTTATGACTTGTGGACTTCAACTCCCAGAATTCCTGAGCCAGCATGGCTCAGCTTGGAAACCTCTCCCTTTCCCCTCAGCATGGCTGGCTCGGGAATTCTGGGAGTTGAAGTCCACGAGTCATAAAAGAGCCAAGGTGGCCTACCCCTGGTCTAGGATAGGAGACCCTACACCATTTCTGACAGATGATAGTCCAGTCTCTTCATGAAAGCTTCTGGTGGTGAAGCTCCCACAACTTCTGAAGGCAACTTCTGTTCCGTCGGTTGATTGTTCTCGCTGTCAAGAAATTTCTCCTTATTTCCAGGTTGAATCTCTCCTTGATCAGTTTCCATCCGTTGCTTCTTGTCCTGCCTTCAGAAAGTGCTTTGGAGAAGAGCTTGACTCCCTCTTCTTTGGGGCAACCCCTGAGATATTGGAACATGGCTATCCTGTCCCCCCTCGTCCTTCTCTTCATTAAACTCGACATATCCAATTCCTGCAACTGTTCTTTATATGCTTTAGCCTCCGGTCCCCTGATCATCTTTGTTGCTCTTCTCTGCACTTTTTCTAGAGTCTCAACATCTTTTTTATAGTGGGGAGACCAAATGCCGGGGTAATAGAGTTGGTTTTACTGGATTCTATGCATTTTGCAAGCAGCAGTAAGCAAATCCTTTCACTCTTCTGCTGTCTAAATCCGCTTCTTGTTTTCCTAAAGCGGAATTATGAACCCTGCAAGGGCCAATTTTCTTAGGAAACCCGTCCCTTTCCCCTTTCTCCTCCACCCTTTTCTTGTTTTAAATATTTTGTTAAAGCCCAGGTCCTTTAGTGTGGCCAGTTCTCTCCCCCCCCCTTTTGCCTCTGGAACTCCCCCCCCGTCATCTGAGGGGGAGCATTTGACTTTGCAAGCGTGAAGGAATGGGGCAGACCCGACTGAATGGTTTGGGTGGGCGGGTTGGCCAAGAGAGTCAATATGTTTTCAGCTCCATTAAATGGACAATTAGATTGATGTGGCTTGTTTGTTAAATAATGGGAGTGAATTTAAAAAGAAATGAAGCATGCAGCATCCATGAGCACATCATTTATTATTACTGGTTTGGAAAGGGCTCTGTCTTATGTAAATCAATGTGTAATTTAACAAGTGTGCTAAGGTTGGTTTTGGGAAGGAAGGAAGGAAGGAAGGAAGGAAGGAAGGAAGGAAGGAAAAGGGAGGGAGGGAGGGAAGGAGGAAAAGAAGGGAAGGAAAGAAGACAAGTAGGAAGGAGGGAGAGAGGAAAAGAAGGGAAGGAAGGAAAGAAGGGAGGGAGGAAGGAAGGAAGGAAGGAAGGAAGGGAAGGAAAAGGGAGGGAGGGAGGGAAGGAAAAGGGAGGGAGGGGAGGGAAGGAGGAAAAGAAGGGAAGGAAAGAAGACAAGTAGGAAGGAGGGAGAGAGGAAAAGAAGGGAAGGAAGGAAAGAGGGAAGGAAGGGGAAGGGAAGGAGGGGAGGGAGGAAAAGAAGGGAAAGAAGGGGAGGGAGGGAAGGAAGGGAGGAAGCGAGGGAGAGGGGGAGAAGAGGGAAGGAAAGAAGACAAGTAGGAAGGAGGGAGGGAGGAAAAGAAGGGAAGGAAAGAGAGGGAGGAAGGGAAGGAAGGAAGAAATGGAGGGAGAGAGGAAAAAGTGGATGGATGGAACAGAGGGAGGGAGGAAAAAGATGAGAGCAGGGAAGCAAGGAAGGAAGGAAGGAAGGAGATGGGAATGAGGGAAGGAAGGAAGGAAATATGAATGCATGAATGAAGGAAGGAAGGAAGGAAGGAGAGAGAGAGAGGAAGATATGTAGAAAAGTTTCTACACAGAGACAATCCTTCCCTTCCGAGGATCCAACCTCCCACAAGGAAATGCTTTTTGGGAAGATTCTGTCCAAACCTTCAGCTCCCCAAACCTGTTAAAAAAAAGGACTTCTTTTTAAAGTGTTGAAGAAGACATCAGTGATGTCTGCTGATTAAAGTAGACTTCAACCCTACAAGGCAATTTCTTATATGTCACCTTTTCTGGGCACCTTTTTTTTTTTTTTTGCACGGTGAAACTCCTTCCATGGACATTCCCGTGCCCTGGTGGCGGGAGGACCGGGATCGTGAGAACAGCTCTGGCCTTCATGCAGGCTCTGCTCTGTTGGAGAAGCCTTTTCGCTTCTCAGCCAACCTAGTTCCTAGGATACGAGGGAAGAGGAGGAGGAGGAGGAGGAGGGGGAGGAGGAGAAGGAAATAGGGATGGAGGAAAAGGAGGAATAGTGGAAAAGAAGGAGGAGGAGGAGGAGGAAGAAGAGAGAGGAGGGAGAAGGGGAGGAGGAGAATAGAGATGGAGAAGGAGGGAGGAGGAGGAAGAAGGAGAGGAGGAGGAGGAGGAGGAGAAAGAGGAGGGAGGAGGGAGAAGAGGAGAATAGAGATGGAGGAGGAGGAGAAATAGTTGAAAGGGAGGAGGAGGAGGAGGAGGGAGGAGGAGGAGAAGCGGGAGGAGGAGGAGGAGGAATAGTGGAAAGTGAAGAGGAAGGGAGGAGGAGGAGGGAGGAGGAGGAAGAAGAAGAGAAGGAGGAGAATAGAGATGGAGGAGGAGGAGGAATAGTGGAAAGGGAGGAGGGGGAGGGGGAGGAAGAAGAGGAGGAGGAAGAAGAGGAGAATAGCGATGGAGGAGGAGGAATAGTATAAAGGGAGGAGGAAGAGGGAGGAGAAGGAAGAAGAAAAGGAGGAGAATAGCGATGGAGGAGGAGGGAGGAACAGTGGAAAGGGAGGAGGAGGAGGAGGAGGGAAGAAGAGGAGGAGAATAGAGATGGAAGAGGAAGAGGAGGAAGGGGGGAGGAGGAACAGTGGAAAGGGAAGAGGGGGAGGAAGAGGAGCAGGAAGAGGGGGAGAAGGAGCAGGCCAAAGATCCAGCTGGCTGGTCCTGGTTGGCCTTGCTGTTCTCCATCTGGCGGGGTCGGAGAGCCTCCCCGGAGGCGAGTTAGCACGAGGCCATCCCCGTCCCCCCCCCCCAGGGCCGCCACGGGGAGGCCCTGCTGCTTGCCCATGTGTGAATCTTGATTAATTTTTCATTTTTAATGAAGTTTGATCATGTTTGTTCTTTCCCATGATTGACTGGCCGGGCTCTTCTGGTGTGTAATTGATAAAGCATATTTCTCGTCATCTTGTCTCCGGTTTCTGTGCAGGGCAGAGTTGCAAGACTGTCTTTCCGTGGTTAACATTAGATTTATTGGTCCCTTTAGATGATTAAATTATCTCTCTTCTTCTCCTCCTCCCCCCCTTCTCTTCTCCCCGCAGGAAATTCTGCCCACGGTGGCCCGGTTCTGCTTCCCTTTCTACGTGGACAGGTAAGGCTGAATTCCTAAACGTTATCAGAAAGGGGGGAAAAAAAAAAATACGACGTAAATAAAATTGGGCCTGCTGATTAAAGAGCGTGTCGTCCTTAAGCATCTTCCTAAACCTGTTTTTAAAATAGTGCCTTTTCTTTTTTTTTCCTAAGGATCTTTAGTGGAGTGTTTTGTTTTTTTTTTAAAAAAAGTTTTAATCGATTACTTTATGTACAAAAACGGAAGGATCCTTTGATCCCCACCATGGACGAAGGGGCTGCAAAAATTGATGGGCTAAACCAGTGTTCTCAACCTTGACAATTTTAAGGCACGTGGACTTCAACTCCCAGAATTCCACAGCCAGCATTGCTGGCTGTGGAATTCTGGGAGTTGAAGTCCACGTGCCTTAAAATTGTCAAGGTTGAGAAATACTGGGCTAAACTGACTGCTTTGATTAAAAAAACAGAACACAATCACTTTTCGTCGCGACTTGGAAACCACTTCTGGACTTTTTGCTTGAGGTGGGGAAAAGAAATGAAACTTTGACTTTTTGGGTTTTACCGGCTAGATAGGTTCGTTGTGAAAGAAATGGCTAGTTCATACTATTATAGAAAAGTAAAAAAGTTGAGGTTTGATGTCATTATCTTATTCTGCACCAAGGAGAAATCAGAAGTCACGGCCTTCTCTTTCCCTATCTCTTCTACTATTTTCTTTTAGCATTTTTTATTTTAGATTATAAATGAATAAAAAAAAATGTTTTAATCATAATCATGAATCAGCCACAGCCAGGTCAGAAGCTTCTGTCAGATCCACCACGATGTTCCATGAAGTTGTCTTCCAACGTTATTTCCATTCTGCTGTTAACATCGTGTCGTTTTTTTAAAACTGCGGGGTGTTGTTTTTTTTTTTTGTGGGTAATTCTGCAAATCTGGCGACTTGCAATGAATTTATAGAGCTTTGAATTTGCTCCTTGAGAACATCATTGTCCAAACTGGGGGTGTGTGTATGTGTGTGTGTGATTTCCGTTGTTTCTTATCTGTCTTTCTTCTTGTCAATCACGCTTTGCCTTCTGTTGTTATTGTGTGACATTGATATCCTGCTGCAAAAGCTTATGTCAAAATCTGTGTGGGTCGCTGCCAGCACTGGGGTTAAGTGTCCATATGGGGGCAGGGAGAGTCAATAAGAGGGAGACAAGGTGGAATAAATAAATGTTCCTGCTCAGGTGTTTCCTCTTAAATGGAAGGGAAGGGAAGGGGAGGGGAGGAGGGAAGGGAAGAGAGAGGAGGGGAGGGGAAGGAAGAGAAGAGAAGAGAAGAAAGGAGAGGAGAAGAGGGAAGGGAAGAGAAGAGAGAGGAGGGGAGGGGAAGGAAGAGAAGAGAAGAGAAGAAAGGAGAGGAGAAGAGGGAAGGGAAGAGAAGAGAGAGGAGGGGAGGGGAAGGAAGAGAATAGAAGAGAAGAAAGGAGAGGAGAAGAGGGAAGGGAAGAGAGAGGAGGGGAGGGGAAGGAAGAGAAGAAAGGAGAGGAGAAGAGGGAAGGGAAGAGAAGAGAGAGGAGGGGAGGGGAAGGAAGAGATAGAAGAGAAGAAAGGAGAGGAGAAGAGGGAAGAGAAGAGAGAGGAGGGGAGGGGAAGGAAGAGAATAGAAGAGAAGAAAGGAGAGGAGAAGAGGGAAGGGAAGAGAAGAGAGGAGGGGAGGGGAAGGAAGAGAATAGAAGAGAAGAAAGGAGAGGAGAAGAGGGAAGGGAAGAGAAGAGAGAGGAGGGGAGGGGAAGGAAGAGATAGAAGAGAAGAAAGGAGAGGAGAAGAGGGAAGGGAAGAGAGAGGAGGGGAGGGGAAGGAAGAGAAGAAAGGAGAGGAGAAGAGGGAAGGGAAGAGAAGAGAGAGGAGGGGAGGGGAAGGAAGAGATAGAAGAGAAGAAAGGAGAGGAGAAGAGGGAAGAGAAGAGAGAGGAGGGGAGGGGAAGGAAGAGAATAGAAGAGAAGAAAGGAGAGGAGAAGAGGGAAGGGAAGAGAAGAGAGGAGGGGAGGGGAAGGAAGAGAATAGAAGAGAAGAAAGGAGAGGAGAAGAGGGAAGGGAAGAGAAGAGAGAGGAGGGGAGGGGAAGGAAGAGATAGAGGAGAAGAGGGAAGAGAAGAGAGAGGAGGGGAGGGGAAGGAAGAGAATAGAAGAGAAGAAAGGAGAGGAGAAGAGGGAAGGGAAGAGAAGAGAGAGGAGGGGAGGGGAAGGAAGAGAATAGAAGAGAAGAAAGGAGAGGAGAAGAGGGAAGGGAAGAGAAGAGAGAGGAGGGGAGGGGAAGGAAGAGAATAGAAGAGAAGAAAGGAGAGGAGAAGAGGGAAGGGAAGGGAAGAGAGAGGAGAGGAGAAGAATGGTCTCTCTTCTCTGGGGTGGCCCAGTTCAAATTTCTGTTATCTTGCCTTTGGCCTGTTCTCTCCAAAACCCAGGAGAAGTGAAGGCCGTGAGATCCCGCGCTCCACTAAAATGGCAGGCACCCAGATGTCCATCGGGTCTCCAAGAGCTGCTTCTTGAAAGCGGTGGTGAGACCAAGTGGCTTCTCACAGAGAGGTCCATATTTGGAAGAGGCCTCAAGTGTCTTGACCCCTCCACCCACTCGATCTTGAAACTGAAGTCCTTTAGCTTCTAATAGAGGTCGCCCTGGGCAGAGAGTTGAAGGCCTCTGGAGCCCACCACACCTTGAAGAAGTGGCAGGCTCAGATGCCAGGGATGGGAGACCCTTCTGAAATGGGGCTAGAAGAACGGAGTCTCCTGTGTCCAGGCTAAGCCTTTGCACCTTTGCAGGGGGAGAAGAACATCTGAAGAACTTGAGAAAGATGGTCGTTCCTCGAAGAACACCATGGTGAAAAAAGGCTGCTTGGTCTTGGGAAGCTTCTCAAAGCTTGAGGTGGATGGGTTTGCTCAGCTCCACCCCGTTGTGTCTCCTTGGGAGGACATTCAAGAGTTGGGACGAGGACGACAAGCGAGCAGGGGTTGTGTATTGTAGGGAAGAACCCTACCCGGAGGCTTTGTGTAGTTGGCGTTCATTCTTTCTCCAGCAACCCGGCTCCTCTTGGGTGCATTTGTCTTTTGAATTCCCCCTTTGCAAAGTGGGGGTCTCCGGGGGGGGGGGTAACTCAGGGCTGTAATTTTCCTGTGTGTGTGTGTGTGTGTGTGTTGGGGAGGCGGCATTCATGGAAAGACCTGGCAAAGCCACAAAGACATTAAAATACACGTTATGCATTTTCCCCGCTGCATTTTCCGACTATAAGTAATCGGTTCGTCCTTTGGTATAAAACAAACTGTTATTTAGGAAAGAGGGCTCAAGCTGCTCGGAGTTGTATCCTTTACTAATTACAGGGCCGTTAGGTACGCACGCTGCTTTCATCCAGTCGTAGCTTGCTCTCCTTTTACTCCGCCCTCCTGTTTTGCACACCGGAGGATTTTTTTTTTCTCCTCCGTGAGGGAGGAGAGGACCCAGCGTGACTCAAGAATATTGTTTGCACCGTGGCAAGGGAGGAAATTGAAGCAAAAACTTCTATTGGCTGGTTTTGGTTTTGGTTTTTGAAAAAAAGCTTGGCACAAAAGGAATACAGGTGGTCCTCGGCTTACGACCACAACTGGGAAGCAGAATATCCATTCCTAATGAAGGCGGCTATTAAATGACGCATGCCCACTTTTAGGATCTTTTTTGTGTCACGGTTATTTAAGCAAATCACTGCAGGAAGCTGCAGTGGTTGTAAATATACATGCAGGTGACCGAACTTTGATCCCAGGGCCATGGGGATGCCGTGATGGTTGTAAGTCATGTTTTTTTCAGTGCCATTGTAAGTTTCAACAGTGGCTAAAGGAGTGGTTGTAAGAATGGAGGAGAGCTGCGGTTTAGCCAGCTCTGTTTAAAGCAGGGCTGTCCAACCTTGATGGCTTTAAGACTTGTGGACTTAAAGAATGGAATGGAATGGAATGGAATGGAGTGGAGTGGGAGGCAAGAGGAGGGGAGGGGAGGAAGAAGGGGAAGGAATGGGAGGGGAAGAGAGGAGAGGAGAAGAGGGGAATGGGAGGGGAGGAGAGGAGAGGAATGGAATGAGAGGGGAGAGGAGAGTAGAATGGAAAGGGAGGGGAGGGGAGGGGAGGAGAAGAAGAAGGGGAGGGAAGAGGAGGGGAGGAGAATAAGGGAAGGGAATGGGAGGGGAAGAGAGGAGAGGAGAAGAAGGGAAAGGGAGGGGATGAGAGGAGAGGAATGAAATGGGAGGGGAGGGAAGGGGAGGGGAGGAGAAGAAGGGAAGGGAATGGGAGGGGAAGAGAGGAAAGGAGAGGAGAAGAAGGGGAGGAGAGGAATGGAATGGGAGGGGAGGGAAGGGGAGGGAAGGGGAGGAAAAGAAGGGAAGGGAATGGGAGGGGATGAGAGGAATGGAATAGGAGGGGAGGGAAGGGGAGGGGAGGGGAGGAGAAGAAGGGAAGGGAATGGGAGGGGAGGAGAAGAAGGAAGGGGAGGGGAAGAGAGGAGAAGGAGGGGAGGGGAGGAGAGGAATGGAATGGAAGGGGAGGGAACGGGAGGGGAGGAGAGGACAAGAATGGAATGGAATTCTGGGAGTTGAAGTCCACAAGTTGCCACAGCCGGACACCCCTGACTGAGAGACTTTGCAAGGCGGAAGGCGACAGGCTACTAACTGACCCCCCTTCCTTCTTTTCATGTCCAGCCTCACGGTGGGGCAGGTGGGACAGAACTTCACCTTTGTCCTCACGGATATCGACAGCAAACAGAGGTTCGGCTTCTGCCGCTTGTCCTCGGGGGCCAAGACCTGCTTCTGTATCTTAAGGTAAGCCAGAGGTTGCTCTTCCTTCTACCTGTAGGAAGCCTTGTGGATGTTCTGCTCTGCTGATCTAGAATCCCAGGCCTGGAAGGGACCGTGGAGGTCTTCTCGTCCACCCCCCTGGCCAAAGTAGAAGATCTTGTTGCATTCCAGTCAAAGGGCAGCCCAATCCTTTCTTGAAGGCCTCCAAGGATGGAGCATGAACCTGAAGGTCCCCCCACCATTGGAGGTCTTCAAGAAAGGATTGCAACACAATCTTCTGCCTTGGCCAGGGGGGTTGGACGAGAAAACCTCCACGGTCCCTTCCATCTGTCGAGACAGGCCCTGGTCCATCTCTTCCCTTGGAAGTCACGGCACTCCTGGAGACTTGGATGTCATGCCAGAATTTATCTCCCTTGGCTTTCTAGCCATCCTTGTGTTTCTAACAGAATAGCAGAGCTGGAAGGGCCCTTGGAGGTCTTCTAGTCCAACCCCCTGCTCAGGCAGGAGATCCTATACCAGTGATGGTGAACCTTTTAGAGACCGAGGGCCCCAAAACCGCCTCGCCCTTGCCCCGTCCCGCCTCTCCTGCCCGCGGCTGCTCGAAGCACGAAGCTGAAAGCACCAGCCTGAAGACGACGAATGGGACTTTGTCGAAACGTCGCCAAGACACTTCTAATTTTACGCGGGAGAAAACCCGAACAACCAAAGACCTACCGGGCATATTTGTTCAATGATGCAATCTTCAATCTCCAGGAAGAGTATACTCCAGTTATTTATTGTTATTTAGTGTTAAAATGTTGTTTTAACAATAAATAACTGGACTATACTCTTCCTGGAGATTGAAGATTGCATCATTGAATATATATGTATATATTAAAAAAAAACAATGACTTATCCTGAGCATTTTGATACAGGATACCTTTATAAGAGTGCAGCTAGTCCCGGACTTAACGACCGCAATCGGAATACTGGGATTTGAATGCCTTCTGAATGCAGGTAGATTTCTTTTCTGCAAGTGGTTGAAATTGGGAATAAGCCCCCCTTCCTACTTCTCATCCTCCTCCTCCCCCTCCTCTTCCTCCTCCTCCTCCTCCATCTTTGCCCCAACAAATGCATCTAGGATTACACATTACACATGTTCCTTCTCAACAAGCCCATAGCTATTAATTGTCCAGCATTCATTCTCCAAAACAGATTCCGAACACACAGGAACCGCAGCTGCAGGGAAAACAGGCAATGTGAAATATTTAGGTAGGCTGGGAAATGACGTCTGGTAGTAATGCACAAGGAGGAATGGGTCCCTCCTCTGAAGAACGTCTACAGCTGTGGCTTCTCAAGAAGGAAGCCTTATCAGAACTTAGCTCGTTTATTCTCGGTTGCATCAGTTCTTTATTTACCCTGAATTCCATGGCTAAGGAAGATGGGCCATTGAACTTGGGGGCCCATGCCTGTCCAGCAATGGGTCAATAAAGCTGTCCTTATCTTACACACTGCATGCTTGGCGCATTGTTACGATGATGATTCACGGGTAGAGTTTTGAGCCAAACTCCTACATAGCTAATCCATCAGAATAATGCTGGAAGAGACTTTGGAGATCTTCTAGTCCAGCCCCCTGCTCCAGTGATGGAGCACCCACATCTTCTGGTGGCAGACTGTTCCACTGGTTAATTGTCCTCACTGTTAGGAAGTTTGTCCTTCATTCCAGGTCGCCTCTCTCCTTGCTTAGTTGCCATCCGTTAGTTTCCATTCTGTCTTCTGGTGCTTTGGAAAATAAGTTGACCCCCCTCCTCTTTGTGGCAGCCCCTCAAATACTGGAATGTTGCTATCGTGTCCCCCTTCCTGATCCTTCTTTTCTGTAGAATTGGCCATTCCCAATTCCTGCAGCCGTTCTTCACCATTCTCCAGGCCTTTAATCAGGTTAGTTCAGTGGTCCTCAACCTGTGGGTCGGGACCCCATTTGGGGTCGAACGACCATTTCACGGGGGTCGCCAAATAACGCAGTCCGCCATTTTTTCCCCCTTTTCCTTAGCTGTGCTCCTCCCTTTTATTCTATTGGCTTTTGAAAGCCAATAGAATAGACTCTTTTGAATAGAGTCTAATTCTATTGGCTTTCAAAAGCCAATAGGAATTGTCCAGGCTGTCTCTGCCCTGCTGAGCCCGCCCAAAGTCCCATTCTACAAACGGTGCTGCACCAGTTGAGTAGTCCTCGACTTACGACCGGTTGAGTAGTCCTCGACTTACAACCGGTTGGGGGTCGCGGCATTAAAAAGGTTGAGAACCACTGGGTGAGTTGTTCTTCTTTGACCTTTTTCCAAAGCAGGGGTGGCAGTTTATGGGTGGCATTGAAGTCATTTTCAGGAAAGTAGCTTGTCCATATCTTTTCCTGGGACTCAACCCTGAGTTCTTTGGCTTGTCTCTCATTCAAACCATAACCGGGGATGACCCTGCTTAGCTTTTTGAGATCACCCAAAGTTAAGGAGGAGACAGCTTAAATGCCTCAAGCTAGCTTTATTATTATTATTATTATTAATAATAATAATAATAAAGACCTACAAATAGAAATAGAAAGACTGTGGCAAAGGCAAGCAAGGGTAGTACCAATAGTCATAGGCACCTCGGGTGCAATCCCAAAACAACTGGAGCACCACTTGAACACCATCATCGGCATTGACAAATTCGCCATTAGTCAATTGCAAAAGGCAGCCTTACTAGGAACTGTTTCCATCCTGCGACGATATCTGTAACACCATCAAACGTCCACATCTGCCTATCCCAGGTCCTTGGGAAGGACTCGATAGATAGACAAAAAATGCCAAATCCAGTCTGATGATCAATAATGATGATGATGCTGTTGAGAGGGACCTTAGAGGTCATCTAGTCCAACCCCCTGCTCAGGCAGGAAACCCTATCCCGTTTCGGACAAACAGCTGTCCAGTCTCTCCTTAAAAACTTCCAGTGTTGGAGCATTTACTGCTTCTGGAGGCAGGCTGTTCCACTGGTTAATTGTTCTGACTGCCAGGAAATTTCTCCTTAGTTCTAGGTTGCTTCTCTCTTTGATTAGCTCTTTGCCCAGTTGTCTGAAGGTGCTTGACAGGATCCCCTCTGCCATCCTGTTTCTCTTCCCCATGCCTTGCCTTTGGTCCTCTGATCTTAGGGAGTGAATATTCCCTGTTAATTGAGCAGATTTGACTGTTATACTGCAGTTCTACTGTTTTATCATTTCTTTTGCCTTGCAGCCCCCCCCCAACTAGGGGCGTTAAGCAGGCTCAAGTCGCAACTGCGATACATTACAAATTCAGATTTCTTTTTGCTGACAAAGAGTGAAAGATTTAAGTAGGAGACTAGTATAGCTATTTCGGACTCATTAGTCCTCATCAGCTAGCCACACCCTTTATGGGATTCTAACCTGGGCAGTCTACATGCTAGGGGCTTGACCATTTTAAGGCACGTGGACTTCAACTCCCAGAATTCCACAGCCAGCGTTGCTGCCTGTGGAATTCTGGGAGTTGAAGTCCACGTGCCTTAAAATGGTCAAGGTTGAGAAACACTGTGCTAGGCAGTTGTGTTAACCACCAGGCCACCAGCTCTCCTCCCCTCTCGAAATAGCTATACTAGTCTTCCACTTAAATCTTTAACTCTTTGTCAGCAAAAAGAAATCTAAATATATATATATATAATTAAGCAGAAACACATGGAAGGATCAGGAATATCTGGAGGGATTAGAAAAACTTCCGAATCAGGGCTTCTTACAGCTTGTACTCGCTAAGAATCAATGGGGCTGAGGCTGACCTGCAACCTTGTGAAGGGTGGACGTGGATTTCAGCCAAAACCATCCACAGAGTTCTTTTGTTTGCCTCCTTCAGAGTCCCAGCCGGTGCAAGGGTCCAACTCAAAGGCTGGAGAAGCAGAGTCCTCCCTTTTTTTTCTCTCTCTCTCTCTCTCTCTCTCTCCTTTCCCAGGGTCTGGAAACAGTGGACCTCGTTTCCCTGGAAAGGCGGTTTTAATAGGGCTCCGCAGCCCGCATGGAATAGGAACTGACAGCTTCCTGGCTTGGCCCTGACATGGGTCTTGGGCATTGAGGCACTCTCTCTCTGTGTGTGTGTGTGTGTGTGTGTGTGTGTGTGTGTGTGTGTGCAGGCAGCTGAGGGGGGGGACTGCCTAGAGGATTTTGGCCCTGCATCTTTGCAGAGAAGAAAATGGTTCGTTTGCCAGGATTGGGAGATCCCTCTGCTCCCCAACAGTTCCCTTCCCAATTTGGAGCTTGTTTTGAGGAAGAAGGAAGAAAGAAAGAAAAAAAAAAAAAAAAGAGAGAGAGAGAGAGAGAGAGAGAGAGAGAGAGAGAGAGATATGCATTGCAGGCGTTTTTTTAATAGTTGAGGGAGCAGCAGATGGCCCGGCTCTTTTAAATCCTTTGGTTTAGTCCCTTCTTCCTTTGGACAGATCCTCACTCCCCAAACACCTATTAGATTGACAAGAAGGAAAGCTTTGCATGTTCAGCGCAGAAATTAGATAGGGTGGGTTGTTTTCGTTGAGGGAGCGCTCCTTCCAAATGTTTCTCAGCCGTGCTTCGGATGTTTAGAGAGAGAGAGAAGGAAAGAGAGAGAGAGAGAGAAAGAGAGAAAGAGAGAAAGAGAGAGAAGGAGAGAGAGACAAAAAGAAAGGAAGAGAGAGAAAGCAAGGAAGAGAGAGAAAGAGAGGAGAGAGAAAGAAAGGATAGAGACAAAAAGAAAAAAGAGAAAGAAGAGAGAGAGAAAGAAAGAGAAAGAAAGAGAGAGAGGAGAGAGAAAGAAAGAAAGAGAGAAAAAGAGAGAGAGGAGAGAGAAAGAAAAAGAAAGAGAATGAGAGAAAGAGAAAGAGAGAGGAGAGAGAGACAAAAAGAAAGGAAGAGAGAGAAAGAGCAAGGAAGAGAGAAAGAGAGGAGAGAGAAAGAGAGAAAGAGAGAGAAGGAGAGAGAGACAAAAAGAAAGGAAGAGAGAGAAGGCAAGGAAGAGAGAGAAAGAGAGGAGAGAGAAAGAAAGGATAGAGACAAAAAGAAAAAAGAGAAAGAAGAGAGAGAGAAAGAAAGAGAAAGAAAGAGAGAGAGGAGAGAGAAAGAAAGAAAGAGAGAAAAAGAGAGAGAGGAGAGAGAAAGAAAAAGAAAGAGAATGAGAGAAAGAGAAAGAGAGAGAAGGAGAGAGAGACAAAAAGAAAGGAAGAGAGAGAAAGCAAGGAAGAGAGAAAGAGAGGAGAGAGAAAAAGAGGAGAGAAAAAGGATAGAGACAAAAAGAGAAAAGAAAGAGAAAGAGAAAAGAGAGAGAAAGAAAGAGAGAGGAGAGAAAGAGAAAGAAGAAAGAGAGAGAGAAAAAAGAGAGAGAGAGAAAGAGAGAAGGAGAAAGAAAGAAAGAAAGAAAGAAAGAAAGAAAGAAAGAAAGAAAGAAAGAAAGGTGATTAAATTTGAAAAAGAAGGGAATGCCGCAGGTTGTGGACCCCCTTCGGGTCCCGAATGCATTCTAAGCAGCCCAGTGATGGAGGGGTTTTATTTCTGATTTATTTCCTGGTATCAGCACCCTACCCCTTTTAACCCAGCGGATACTCATGGTGACTTACAATGCAGTGATCTTCTAAAATATAACAACCCAAAGAATAATCCAGCTCAAATCAAGGCCGGATCAGCTGCAGTCAGAACCGCAGTTCTTGTAAGAGGGGAAATAGGTTTATCTGCTTTTAACATCACATCTTCGGTGGTGTCACTATTACAATTTGTTTCAGCCTCTCTCTACGGAGATTCTCCCTCAACCAGGACACAGTTGTCCCAAAAGGTGCTTTTTCCACAAGGCAACTGGACATTCTTGTTTCTCTTTGAAGACGTTTCGCTTCTCATCCCAGAAGCTTCTTCAGCTCGGACTGGATGGTGGGAAAGGAAGGATTTATAAGCTCCGAGTGGCTTCAACGACTCTCTCAAAGGATGCAAATGACCAGCCGTCTGCAAGGAGCATAAATCTTTCCATTCCCCACCATCCAGTCAGAGCTGAAGAAGCTTCTGGGATGAGAAGCGAAACATCTTCAAAGGAAAACAAGAATGTCCAGTTGCCTTGTGAAAAAAGCACCTTTGGGTTTCCGCCGCTGCTTTCTCCCAAGAATTGAGGGCAACCCATAAGGGCTCCTTTTTTCCTTTGATAATCCTCAAAACCATGTATGTTACGGTGGCTGAAGGGCGCTGGCTAGACCACGGTCCCCCAGGAAAAAGCTTCTTTGCTGGAGGAGGCCATGAAAATCACCCTCTCCTAATCTTTCCATTCGTATTGTCTGCAGGTTGAATTTTAGAGGTTTTAATTCCCGTCTTTTCGAGTTCTGCAAACTGTCCTACAGTTTTGAAAGCATCTCGTCTACTTAGTTCTTCTTCTTCTTCTTCTTCTTCTTCTTCTTCTTCTTCTTCTTCTTCTTCTTCTTCTTCTTCTTCTTCTTCTTCTTCTTCTTTTCTTCTTCTTCTGCTTCTTCTTCTTCTTCTTCTTCTCCTCCTCCTCCTCCTCCTTCTCCTTCTTCTTTTCTTCTTTTTCTTCTTTTTCTTTTTCTTCTTCTTCTTCTTCTCCTCCTCCTCCTCCTCCTCCTCCTTCTTCTTCTTCTTCTTTTCTTCTTCTTCTTCTCTTCTTCTTCTTCTTCTTCTTCTTCTTCTTCTTCTTCTTCTTCTTCTTCTTCTTCTTCTTCTTCTCCTCCTCCTCCTCCTCCTCCTCCTCCTTCTTCTTTTCTTCTTTTTCTTCTTTTTCTTCTTTTTCTTTTTCTTCTTCTTCTTCTCCTCCTCCTCCTCCTCCTCCTCCTCCTCCTCCTCCTCCTTCTTCTTCCCTATCCATTATCGGACGTTGGTGATCATGTTGGCGATCCTGTTTTTATCAGCCACCACACAAAAAAGTGCTGCTGAGTTTTGTCCAAACCAATCCCTTAGATTTTGAAGCCACGATGTTCTTCTTCGGCCTGGATCTCATTTGCCTTCCATCTTTCCCCGGAGGATGAAATGGAATACGCCGTATTTTTCTGGGTGTCACATCACCTGTCCCAAAATATTCCAATTTTCGTTTTTTAATTGTTTTGATGATTTCCCTTGGCTTTCCCAGGTGGCTTATCACCTCCTCGTTTCTGATCTTGTCAACCCAGCTTATACGTAACAGCGGCCTGTATAAATCCACATTTCAAATGCTTCTAATCTCTTAGTTCTCCTGGAGTAAATAAAATAAATTGGGGGAGGGGGTCAGTGTTGACCTAGGTTGCGTCTGCTCCCTGAGAAAGCAAGATGGGTGGTGGGACCTTGGCCATGCAGGGAAGCTGGACAGTGAACCAGGACCTCTTGCTGTCAGTAAGAAGCGAGGACCTGGCGTGTCCCGGACTTCCGACTTCCCGCTGGCTTCCCCATCGACTGTGACTGTGGGAAGCCAGCAGGAAACGTCAGGGCTTCTACTCCACCCTTACCTCGCTGTTGGGTAGCTGGCAAGGGCCTCTTGTAGAGAAGCTTTATTTTGTTTGCTCTTTGCTGAGAGAGGCTGTGTCCTTCTTTTCTCGTTCCTGGTCAGGAGTTTGAAAGGTGCTCCTTCTGCGTCCTTCTCCAGGCTTTGTGGAGGGATGGGGGGGGGAGGATGGTGTATCTTGAGGCTACAATGCTTTTTTTGCCCCAGGATTAAATTATGGTGTGGTTTTCTCCCCTTTCCCACTGTGAAAAGAAGTGGGGCTTTACAAGGCATCCGTCGACTCTCTCTCCCTTTCTCCAGAAGCATTCAGGCAAGCAAGTCTGAGTAGTGGATTTGGCTCTGTGCCCCCCCCCCCCAGCAAAGGAGGTGCCCTGCTATCCAATAGCAGCTGAGCTGTGCCTGGAAATCTGCTTATTGAGGCCAGCATCTTGGCACCTCCCTGGTTCCGCTGCAATCCATTCTCCTCCATATTCAGTATCAATCAGTCAGTTGGAAGAGAACTGGAAGGGGCTTTGGAGGTCTTCCCCTACGCCCTTTCGGACAAGGGGTTGTCCAGTCTCTTAAAGACCTCCAGTAATGAGGGAGGGAGGGAAGGAAGGAAAGAATAAAGGAAGGAATGAAGGAAAAGATGGAGGGAAGAAGAAACAAGGGAGGGAGGGAGGGAAGGAAGGAAGGAAGGAATAAAGGAAGGAATGAAGGAAAAGATGGAGGGAAGAAGAAAGAAGGGAGGGAAGGAAGGAAGGAATAAAGGAAGGAACGAAGGAAAAGAGGGAGGGAAGAAGGAAAGAAGGGAGGGAGGGAGGAGGGAAGGAATAAAGGAAGGAATGAAGGAAAAGAGGGAGGGAGGGGAGGAAGGAAGGAATAAAGGAAGGAACAAAGGAAAAGAGGGAGGGAAGAAGAAAGAAGGGAGGGAGGGAAGAAAGGAATAAAGGAAGGAATGAAGGAAAAGAGGGAGGGAAGAAGGAAAGAAGGGAGGGAGGGAAGGAAGGAATAAAGGAAGGAATGAAGGAAAAGAGGGAGGGAAGAAGGAAAGAAGGGAGGGAGGGAAGGAAGGAAGGAATAAAGGAAGGAATGAAGGAAAAGAGGGAGGGAAGAAGGAAAGAAGGGAGGGAGGGAAGGAAGGAAGGAATAAAGGAAGGAATGAAGGAAAAGAGGGAGGGAAGAAGGAAAGAAGGGAGGGAGGGAAGGAAGGAAGGAATAAAGGAAGGAATGAAGGAAAAGAGGGAGGGAAGAAGGAAGGGAGGGAGGGAGGAAGGAAGGAAGGAAGGAAGGAAGGAAGGAAGGAAGGAAGGAAGGAAGGAAGGAAGAATAGACTAATAGAATAACAAGAGCTGGAAGGGACCTTGGAGGTCTTCCAGTCCAGCCCCCTGCTCAAGCAGGAGACCCTACATGATTTCAGACAAGTGGCTGTCTAGCCTTCAAACCCTCCAGGGATGATGATGATGATAAAGTTGGAAGGGACCTTGGAGGTCATCTGGTCCAACCCCCTGCTCAGGCAGGAAACCCTATACCATTTCGGACAAATGGCCGTCTGGAGCATCCACAACTTCTGGTGGCAAGCTGTTCCACTGGTTAATCGTCCTCACTGTTAGGAAGTGTCTCCTTTATTCCAGGTTGTTTCTCT
Organism: Crotalus adamanteus; assembly: GCA_039797435.1. Classification (NCBI taxonomy): domain Eukaryota; kingdom Metazoa; phylum Chordata; class Lepidosauria; order Squamata; family Viperidae; genus Crotalus; species Crotalus adamanteus. The sequence goes on from CM077931.1 coordinate 8,259,012, forward strand.
CCTTCATTCCTTTCCATCCATTATTTCTTGCCTTGCCTTCCAGTGCTTTGGAAAATAAGTTGACACCCCTCCCCTCCTCTTTGTGGAGGCCTCTTTGTGACTCTGTGACTCTCTCCTGTCCTCTACCATCTTCTGGAGTCCATTGAAGCTCACGCCTCCTGCTTCCGTGACTCCATCCAGCCACCTCCTTCTCTGTCGTCCCCTTCTTCAGGCTCTGCTCCACTGAGTCCTTCCTTCTCATTAGGTGGCCAAAGGACTTGAGTTTCAACTTCAGGATGTGGCCTTCTAAAGAGCAGTCGGGGTTGATCTCCTCTAGGACCGACCCGTTGGATCGCCTTGAAGTCCAGGGGACTCGCAGAAGTCTTCTCCAGCACCATAGTTCAAAGGCCTCCATTCTTTGGCGCTCAGCCTTTCTTAGGGTCCAACTTTCACAACCATACATTGCAACTGGGAAAACCACGGCCTTGACTGTACACACTTTTGTTGGCAGGGTGACGTCTCTGCTTTTTAGTACGCTGTCTAGATTTGCCATAGCTTTCCTCCCCAGGAGCAAGCGTCTTTTAATTTCTTGGCTGCGGTCCCCATCTGCGGTGATCTTGGAGCACAGGAAAAATCCTGAATTTAGGAAAAATTTATCCCTGCAACCCTTGGCTGTGCATCCATTTCTGGGTGTGTTTCTTGAAGAAGCAATTCTCAAAAAAAAAAAAAAAAGGTCAAACTGGAGCAGGAACGCCAACCCAAGACCGGAGAAGAATCTGGAGATATTTTTTTGGGGGGGGGGGAAGCTTTCTCTGGATGGAACGAGGAGAAGGGAGAGTTGTGGGAATGAAGGCACAGCGCGCCCCGGCTTTATTTACCAGGAAAGCCTTTTTTCCCCCTCCCCATTCATTAATTAAGCCTTCCTAAAGGCACCTTCTGCAGTTGCCAAGCAACTGGGATAGGAGTTGTTAAATCCTGCCACTTTTTATTAACCCTTCGGCCCTGGGTAAGTTGGCCCCCTTCTTTTAGTGCTAATGCACAACGCATTAGCACTTCAGTTGGGGAAGCCCAGCTCTTTCTCCCTCCCCCCCATCTCCCCCCACTTCAAAGGGGGAAAGGGGATATGGAGGTGGGGTATGCCACCGACAACCTTGGTTCACCGGAAGGGCTTCCGTTGGAGGGCCTGGCTTCCCGGAGCCTAGAGGACATCTGTCAGGGGGCCAAAGATCGCCGCTGACAGAAGCAGGCAAGAGAGATTAGAGGGCCATTTCCTTCTCCTAACAACAAGAACCGGCCAGATTCCCGGGAGGGGATTCAGCTGATAATGAGGGGAGGTTGGTGGAGGGGGAGAAGAGGAGGTGTGAGGGGAGGAGAACCATATGTGGAGGCTGGAAAGGCCTCCGAGTAGCCCCGTTGGAGTTCTTGGAGCATCTTCGGAAGGGCATTGTCCTCCAGAAAGCGGTGGAGAAGATCCGGCCTTGAGGTTGTCGGGTTGACACACCGTCCAGAACAGTGGTTCTCAACCTTTCTAATGCCACGACCCCATAATACAGTTCCCCATGTTGTGGTGACCCCCAAGTGGGTGTGGCCACCCATAAGAGGGAGTAGGACAGCTAGGGAAAAGGGAAAAAAATGGCGGACAGCGTGGTTTGGCGACCCCCGTGAAATGGTCGTTTGACCCCAAATGGGGTCCCGACCCACAGGTTGAGAACCACTGGTCCAGAAGGATCTGTTGGGCGGCTGGTGGATCGCGGGAGCTCCAGCGGTGACAACTTTCCTCTCGGTGTGCTTGGCTAGGTGGGCGGGTAGATTAGATGGACGGAAGCGCCTCAGGAAGAACCATCTGATCTTTTGCAGAAGAAGGATAACAGAATAACGGAAGGGACCTTGTGGGTCGTCTAGATCCTAGCCCAATCCCTTGCTCAAGCAGGAGACGCATTTCAGACAATCGGCTATCTCAGTCTCTTCTTGAAAGCCTCCAGTGATGGAGCACCCACAACTTCTGAAGCAACTTCTGATCCACTGGTTGGTGGTTCTGCCTGTCAGGAAATTTCTCCTTATTTCGAGGTTGAGTCTCTTCTTGATCAGTTTCCATCCATCGTTCAAGGAGAGACTCAACCTAGAAATAAGGAGACATTCTCGGACAGCGAGAACAGTCAGCCAATGGAACAGAAGTTGCCTTCAGAAGTTGTAGGTGCTCCATAACTGGAGGCTTTCATAAAGTGGAAGAGTTTGCCTTCAGAAGTTGTGAGAGCTTCGTCACTGGAGAAGAACAGAGTAGAGAGGGAGTCCCTGCTGTGTCTGCAAAAAGGATTCATATTTAACACCTCACAGCGTCTTTCGGGAAGGACTCTTAAAACATGAAGAGCTTTCTCATTCCACCGGCTGATCTTCAGAGGTCTTGGGCTTCAACCCATAGGAGTCCCACCTAGTGTTTGGCATCGCCGTTGAGAGATTGAAGGGATTGGGATGGCCCTTCTCCTTGTCAGCTCTGCCTGTTTTCACCCCATCACGCCAAGGTCTTCTCCTATACCCATGATGCTCTCCTTGCCAACTTGCTCGCCATCCCTGTTCCCCCCAAATTCTCCTTGGAATGCATCTGCATCACCCCATATAGTTGATCTCAAGAGTAGTTGTGGGAGGGTGGGACTTCAAGATTTTTCTCTGTGTCTCCTAAAATTTCTCCAGGGGATGACACGGGCAGTTAATCTCATTTCAATCCAATCCTACATTTTTGAAAAAAAAAAGCACATTCCTCCACCACCTTAGAATCGCCGTCCAATTGCTTTAATAATCCCAGGCTTGGCTTATTTTATTTTTCTCCCCAACCTTTGCAATATCATTTATTTTATTCTTCTTCTGCTTTCCGGTTACTGGTTTCTCCTGCGCTATTTTAATCTGGTCACTCCAGGTGATAGGTGGGGGGTATATGCTCCCTTAAGAAATTCAAATGGGACACTCAGAACCAGATCTAGGACTGCTTGTTCCAAACCACGTTCTTTTGAAATGTGTGTGTGTGTGTGTGTGTGTGTGTGTGTGTGTGTGTGTGTGAGAGAGAGAGAGAGAGAGAGAGAGACTTCCCATCCTGAAGCAAATTTAGGGGTCATGTTCTTGACTGGAGAGTCTTAGGCAACTATTTTGAATTGCAATGGCAAGGCTAAATGAGTGGACAGTTAAGATCAACTAACTCCAAAGGACATTGATAGAGGGGTCCTCTCTTATGAAGAACGGCTGCAGGATTTGGGTTTGGCCAGTCTAAAGAAAAGAAGAAATAGGGGAGACACGATAGCAGCGTTCCAGTGTTCGAGGGGCTGCCCCAAAGAAGAGGGGGTCACGTTATTCACCAAAGCACCAGAGGGAAGGACAAGAAGCAATGGATGGAAACTGATCAAAGAGAGAAACAACCTGGAATTAAGGAGAAACTTCCTGACAGTGAGGACAATCAGCCAGTGGAACAGCTTGCCACCAGAAATTGTGGATGCTCCATCACTGGAGGTTTTTAAGGCTAGACAGTCACCTGTCTGAGACAGTATAGGTTCTCCTGCTTGAGCAGAGGGCTGGACTAGAAGACCTCCAAGGTCCAGCTCTATTCTATTCTATTCTATTCTATTCTATTCTATTCTATTCTATTCTATTCTATTCTATTCTATTCTATTCTATTCTATTCTATTCTATTCTATTCTGTCCTATTCTATTGTACATTCTATTCTATATTCTGTTCTATTCTTTCTAATTATTCTACTCTATTCTATTCTATTCTATTCTATTCTATTCTATTCTATTCTATTCTGTTCTGTTCTGTTCTGTCCTATTCTATTGTACATTCTATTCTATATTCTGTTCTATTCTTTCTAATTATTCTACTCTATTCTATTCTATTCTATTCTCTGTTCTGTTATTCTATTCTGTTCTGTTCTGTCCTATTCTATTGTACATTCTATTCTATATTCTGTTCTATTCTTTCTAATTATTCTATTCTATTCTATTCTATTCTATTCTATTCTATTCTATTCTATTCTATTCTATTCTATTCTATTCTATTCTATTCTATTCTATTCTATTCTATTCTGTGTTCTGTTCTGTTCTGTTCTCCAACATTGGGGGCCCAGTGTTAATTCTCCTTCTCCCTCACCCTGTAATGAAGCCGGATTCAACCTTGTGAGCCAAGTGGAGTCCCCCACATTATGGTCTCATGTTTCAAGATACCAGGGTCTCTTCTGTGGCAGACATGCCAGTATCTCATCAATTTGCATAATTGTTGCTATGGTGATATGTGTGTGTGTGTGTGTGTGTGTGTGTGTGTGTGTGTGTGTGTGTGTGTGCCTTAAGCTTGCAAGTGTGAAAATGTCTCCCTGTAATGGGCAGACGGTCTACAAGGACAGAACAGGGAATTAACGAGAAGCTTAGCAGGGAAAGACATTATCCTGCGTTGGGGGTTTGGGAACGAGGGTGCTTGAGACTTTATAAGCAAAGGAAAATAGTAGATGTTGGTCTCTTTTTCCCTCAAATCCCAAGCCTGGAGAGGCAAACGTGGGAAAAAGATTTTCCGGGACTATTTGGTAGAGTGAAGAAGAATTCCTACTGTTTTTTCTATGAGAGGATTTGGACCCCAGAGGAGGCTTCAGCTGGGAGATGTTTAGAGTAAGCCTGTTGCTCTAGACCTTCTCTGTGCTTCAGCCAACTTGTCATCCCTTAAAACTATTGAATTGCCTCCATCTAGATGCCTTTTAGAAGATGAAATACGAATGCAGGTAGTCCTGTAGTAGAGCTGAATAAATGAGCGCATCAGATTCTTCTTCTTCTTCTTCTTCTTCTTCTTCTTCTTCTTCTTCTTCTTCTTCTTCTTCTTCTTCTTCTTCTTCTTCTTCTTCTTCTTCTTCTTCTTCTTCTTCTTCTTCTTCTTCTTCTTCTTCTCTCCCTTTCCACTATTCCCTCCTCCTCCTCTTCTCCTTCTCCTTCTTCCTTTCCACTATTCCTCCTCCTCCTCCTCCTCTTCTTCTTCTTCTTCTTCTTCTTCTTCTTCTTCTTCTTCTTCTTCTTCTTCTTCTTCTTCTTCTTCTTCTTCTTCTTCTTCTTCTCCTTCTCCTTCTCCTCCTTCTCCTTCTCATTCTCCTTCTCCCTTTCCACTATTCCTCTTCCTCCTCTTCTTATCCTCCTTCTTCTCCTCCTCCTTCTCCTCCTCCTAATCTCCATTCTCCTCTTCCTCCTCCTCCTCTTCCCCCCTTTCTACTATTTCTCTTCCTCCTCCTTATCTCTTCTCCTCTTCCTCCTTCTCCTCCTCCTCCTCATCCCTTTCTACTATTCCTCCTCCATCTCCATCCTCCTCCTCCAGCAAAATGGATAACCTGACGCTGCTCCTCCACTCGCCCAGTTCAGAGGCTGCCTCCCTCTCCCACCCCTGTCCCACCTCTCCCATCCAAATCCTGCTTGCCCCTGACCTTGGGAGCTCACTGCTCTTGGGAAGAGAGCCGCAGTGATTGAGGAGATCTGGTGCCTCTGTCTCTCTGCCATTCTAATGAGTCTTTTAAAAGCAAAAAGGGAAATCAAAGGCATGTTCATGGTGGAATCTTCGCATTTCAAAGGGAAGGATATTTATTATACAAACTTCCAACTCATTAAGCCTGTCTTGATGTGAGAAGAAACAGCTGTTTCAGCTTTGGGGGTGTGGAGGGAGAATTTTTTTGTTCCCCCCCCTCTTTCAAAGATGAGAAGGGGGTCATCTGATATTTAAATTGTGTTTCTCCAGAAACCGTGTGGGCAAGCCTTCCAGGTATTTTACTTCTGTTCGGCTTGTGTTGTGCAAATTAAAAAGTCAGAAAGGGTTTCCCACCACAAAGCGGCACAGTCTGAGGCTTACACACACACACACACACACACACACACAAGCCTTGGGTGAGCCCCTCAAGGAGCCTTCACATTGTGTACTTCTTCACACACCAGTGGGGAATAGCATTAAAGCAGGAGGAATATTCATATATGCACGAGAGGAAATACACGGCCTGGCATTTTCAATGATATGTTTTGCTCTTGGGCAATAGCGACATTTTGGCAAGTGGTTCTTGACCCAGGGTTGAACATTCAAGGATATGCATCCATCATTTCACACACACACACACACACACACACACACAAACACCCTTGTACATCTCTGTAGCGTCAATAGATGGTTTATATCAGGGGTCCCCAACTTTAAGACTTGTGGACTTCAATTCCCAGAATTCCTCAGCCAGCCATGGTTTATATGATCCCTGGTTTATATAACAGTATGAAAAAGTGCAGAGAAGAGCAACAAAGACGATCAGGGGACCGGAGGCTAAAATATATGAAGAACGGCTGCAGGATCTGGGCATGGCTAGTCTAGTGGACCAGGGGAGACATGATAGCAGCCTTCCATTATTTGAGGGGCTCTCTTTAGAAGGCCAGATCCTAAAGTTGAAACTCAAATACTTTGACCACCTAACGAGAAGGAAGGACTCACTGGAGAAGGACCTAATGCTGGGAAAGACTGAGGGCAATAGAAGAAGGGGACGACAGAGAATGAGATGGCTGGATGGAGTCACGGAAGCAGTAGGTGTGAACTTAAATGGACTCCAGAAGATGGTAGAGGACAGGAAGACCTGGAGGAACGTTGTCCATGGGGTCGCGATGGGTCGGACACGACTTCGCAGTTAACAACAACACAGAGAGGAGGGGGCGTCCACCTATTTTCCAAAGCACCTGAAGGCAAGACAAGGAACGACGGATGGAAACGGATCAAGGAGAGAGTCAAGCTAGAAATGAGAAATTTTCTGACAGTGAGAACAATCAACCAACAGAACAGGAGTTGCCTTCAGAGGTTGTGGGAGTTTCATCCCTGGAAACATCACTGGACCTCCCTCTGTCAGAAATGGTGTACGTAGGGTCTCCTGCCTGGACGAGAGTTGGACTAGATGACCTCCAAGGACCCTGCCAACTCTGTTGTTCTGATTGTAATAGCCCAGTCAAGAAACCGCCAAAAAGCCATCAGTAAACAGCCCAACTAAAGAAGGTCTAAGACCACCACCCCCACCCCCACCCAGACAGGCAAGACCCCAGACTATAAACTGATAGCAAACAGCACTCCCTTCTAGCACTGATGATGTTATCCAGTTGGGTCATGAAACGTCTGCAAGAAAAGAAGCAAGCTCAGAGAGCACCGAGGACCCCACAGTCCTCCTCCTCCTCCCTGCAAACTCCACTCCCTTCTAGCACTGACCATGTTACCTAGTTGAGTAATGAAACATCTGCAAGAAAAGAAGCCAGCTGAGGGAGCACCAGGGACCCCTCACGGTTTATATGAATGTGGAGATCGGCTTTAGGTTCATCTGGCCAAGAATTTTGGAGGTCACCCTAGAGGTTCTTCAACGCAATTTCCTCCCTTTCTTTCTTCGGTACTTGGATTCCTTTAGATTAGAACGAGGCACCTCATTTTGCAGCTGAAAAGTCTCTCTCAGTTTCCAGTGAGTGTGTCTACCCTTAAAACCTGTTTCTCTCCAGCATTGTTGATAATCATGATCATGCTGTAATTATCCTCTGGGATCTTCTCCACGTCTATTGGAGCACCTGAAGAATGGTCTGTGGTTGAGTTGTTTTCTTTCCCTTCTTGACTCTCAGATTGGAGAAAGCTTGATCCTTCTTGGTTGATCAGAGAGGGCATATTCGATTCCATTCCATTCCCTATTCTATTCCACATTCCATATTTTATTCTATTCTATTCCATATTCTATTCTATTCTATTCTATTCTATTCTATTCTATTCTATTCTATTCTATTCTATTCTATTCTATTCTATTCTATTCTATTCTACTCTACTCCACTCCACTCCACTCCACTCCACTCCATTCCATTCCCTATTCTATTCCATATTCCATATTTTATTCTATTCTATTCCATATTCTATTCTATTCTATCCCATCCCATCCCATCCCATCCCATTCCTTGAAGCAGGGTTGCCACCCTTCTGTTCTCCAGCAGGGTTTTCGTGTTTCAGACTGAGGCAACCAGAATCAATCCAACATCTGTTGTACTAGGACATGTGCGATGGGCCATAGGCTGGACCTGATCCGCCTTTGAAATCAACGCTTTGCTCACAGCCTCAGGCTCCAGCATGGAAGGAGAATGGATCCATCCTATTCCCTTATCACTGAAGGGGGGAAATGCAATAATAATAATAATAATAATAATAATAATAATAATAATAATAATAATAATACCATTGGCATTGACAGATTCGCTATTAGTCAATTGCAAAAGGCGGCCTTACTAGGAACTGCTTCCATCCTGCGACGAGATCTGTAATACCATCAAACATCCACATCTGCCTACCCCAGGTCCTGGGTAAGGACTCGATAGGTAGACAAAACGCCAAATCCAGTCTGAACATCTGGCTGACTGTGCGATGATCCATAATAATAATAATAATATTCTGCCTTCCTTGAAATCCAAAGCAGCTGTTTCATTTCTCAGTGAAACATTCCCGCAATGAACTCTGACTCAGTTTAAACTTTTGAGGACAATGACCTCTTGTTGATCAGGCCAGAGGCCCATCCAAGGGTAGCCTTTGGTCTCTGGCTGTGGTCAGTCTGAGGCTCCTGGGTGTGTGTGTGTGTGTGTGTGTGTGTGTGCACAGAGGTGATTGACACTCCTGTTTTCCTGCAGATCTGATTCCCAGAGGAAGATGGAGGGATTCTATTTGTATGTTAGGTCTCTTAACATCCAGGTTAAGCCACCATCGCAAGTACCTTTCCGGCCTCCACCATGTTGTCCAGGCAGCTCCCTGCTTTGGCTGCAAGGATCTCTGTGCTGCTGGGGTGTGTGTGTGCGCGCGCTTGTGTTGTGCTAGTCCGGATTAGCTTGTTGTGTCCGCCCAGTCTGCGTATTAGCCAGGAGGAACACATCTGGCGACGAGTGCTTATCTCCTCTGAGAGGGCTCTACGGTTTGTCGACCCCGGGACACCCCGACACGCTGATCTCTCCTCGGCTTCTGAGCTTCCGTATCTGATTTGCAAGCACTTAAAGGCGGCTTTTCAATTTGCAGTTGTGGGTGGATTTTAAGCAGCATTTCCACTTAGGCCTTGGTGACCGATCAAGCATCGCTTCCAGCACTGTAGCCTCCTCCTCCTCCTTCCTCCCTCTTCCTCTTCTTCCTCTTCCTCCTCCCTCTTCTTCCTTCTTCCTCCTTCTTCTTCCCCTCCTCCCCTCTTTTCCTCCCTCCTTCCTCCTTCGTCCTGCTCCTCCTCCCTCTTCTTCTTTCTTCTTCTCCTCCCCCTCCCCTCTTTTCCTTCCTTTTTCCTCCTCCTCCTCCTCCTCCCTCCTCCTTCCTCTTCCCCCCCTCCTCCCTCTTTCTCCTTCCTCCTCCCTCTTCTTCCTTCTTCCCCTCCCCTCTTTTCCTTCCTTTTTTCTCCTCCCTCTTCCTCCCCCCCTCCTCCCTCTTCCTTCCTCCCTTCTTCCCCTCCCCCTCCCCTCTTTTCCTTCCTTTTTCCTCCTCCCTCTTCCTTCCTCTTCCTCCCCCTCCTCCTCCCTCTTCCTCCTTCCTCCTCCCTCTTCCTTCTTCTTCCCCTCCCCTCCCCTCTTTCCCTTCTTTTTCCCTCCTGCTCCTCCTCTCTCTTCCTCCTTCCTTCTTCCTCCTTCCTCCTGCTCTTCTTCCTTCCTCCTTCTCCTCCCTCTTCCTTCCTCTTCCTGCCCCCTCCTCCTCCCTTTTCCTCCTTCCTCCTTCTTCCTCCTCCTCCACCCTCTTCTTCCTTCCTCCCCTCCTCCTCCCCTCTTTTTCTCCTTCCTCCTCTTTCCTCTTCCTCCTTCTTCCTCCTTCCCCTCCCCCCATAATTGGCCAGTCCAATTACTTAACAAATATATATATATATATATCACAAAGCAAAGCGTACGGAATTATTTGGCGTTTTCAGCTTGAAAAAGTCCTTTGCGGAAGGACAATTTAAAATGCTGCCCACGTATTTATGACCCAGAAAGTTTTGCTTGGAACTTTTTCTCTTCTTTTCCTCTTTGAAACGGTGCTTGCTTGCCCATTCCCGTTCCCTTCCAAAGCTCGCCTAACGACTGCCTGGGGGTAATTATAAAAATTATATTAATCTCACTGAATGTAAACTGGAGTCACTTTGAAGGCCCTTGCTCAATTTACGCCCTTTTGCAGTGGCGGAAGCATACATTTCGTCCTGTTTCTTTCTTTCTTTTTTCCCCTCGGGGGTCAGACTAGATGCCCTGCTTCACCCCGTCACCGTTGCTTTTTTGCCAGTTGCCAGTGTGAGCGCAGGGCTTCGATCAAGATTGCAGAACACGAGACAGGAAAGGAGAGCAGAGTTGATTCAGTTCCAGCTCGGTTCAGTTGTCAATATGGGAATAAAATGGCCCAGTGATACTAATGTAGCTCAATTCTCCTTGCACCAGGGAAGGTGTAGTTCCAATTAGACTCGTACCGGTCACAACGACTTAACACCCACGCTACCCCCCACCCACCCACCATGGTAGCAATTAAAAAAAAAAAAATAACTCCACAAGGATTGCATTGCAAATCTTAGAGCTCTACTGCTAGGAGATGCTTAAATGGATTAAGAGGTATGGTGTGTTATGCAAACCCCTTAACCCAATTAATTAATGCAGACCACAGATCCTAAGGGGGGGGGCTGGAGCCCCCCCAAGAGTCACAATAATTGGCCAACAGGATGGTCACCACCAGCTTCTACAGCAGGACAATCCCTCAAGGGGAATGGACCCGCGCTGTCCTGTAGGCAGCAGATAAGATATATTTAGCAATAATGATTATGATGATGATAATAATAATAATAATAATAGTAGCAATAGTAATAATAATAATAATAATAATAATAATAATATAAAATTGGAAGGGACCTTGGAGGTCATCGAGTCCAACCCCTGCTCAGGCAGGAACCCTATACCATTTCGGACAAATGGCTGTCTAGTCTCTTCTTAAAAACCTCCAGTGTTGGAGCATTTACCGCTTCTGGAGGCAGGTTGTTCCACTGGTCAATTGCTCTGACTGTCAGGAAGTTTCTCCTTAGTTCTAGGTTGCTTCTCTCCTCGATTAGTAACAGAATAACACAATTATTCTGTTGGAAGGGACCTTGGAGGTCATCTAGTCCAACCCCCTGCTCAGGCAGGAAACCCTACACCATTTCGGACAAATGGCTGTCCAGTCTCTTCTTTTCACGTCCTTTAAGCAGAATTGCTCTTCTTGGGCTGTTTTTTTTTTCTCTTTTCTTTTTTTTAAATGTTATGGCAGGGCTGTGGGCCATTTCAGTAGGGACTTCCCTTCCTTTGTTTAACCTCTGACCCGCGAAAGCCGGAGTTAATCAAAAGCTCTGGAGGAACTGAGAGGAAGAGGAAGTGCTTGGTTACAAATGAAACATGAGAAAAGCATGGCCCGGCAATCCCCAAGCGGGCTAGTGCTTGCTCGGTTCATTGACTCCAGGCAGAGGAGGGTGTGAGGCTGATGCCTCCAGCCCCTGCCTGTGTTTTGAAAAGGAGACTCACAGTTCTTCCCTCCCTGTTCTGCTTGCTTCTGCTCTGCTGGCAGAACTCAAATAGAAGAACTTAGAAGAGGAAGGGAAGGGAAGAAAGGAAAGGAAGGACAGAAGGAAGGAAGAAGAAGGAAGGAAGGAAGGAAGATAGGAAGGAAGGAAGGAAGGAAGGAAGGAAGGAAGGAAGGAAGGAAGGAAGGAAGGAAGGAAGGAAGGAAGGAAGGAAGGAAGGAAGGAAGGAAGGAAGATGAAGGCTTTGAAACCCGGGCAAGGAGAGCGAATTCCATCTAGGAATGAAAATGTTATCTAAAGTCACTGCGTGGTGAGTTGGGCAGCTGTGTAAATTTGAGGGAGGGAAAGGAAGGAAGGAAGGAAGGAAAAAGAAGGAAGAAAAAAGACAGGAAGAAAGAAAGAGAAAAGAGGAAGAAAGGAAGGAAGAAAGAAAGAAAAAGAAAGAAAGAAAGAAAGAAAGAAAAGGGGAAGGAAGGAAAGGAAGAAAAAGAAGGAAGGAAGGAAAAAGAAAGGAAGAAAGAAAGAGAAAAGAGGAAGAAAGGAAGAAAGAAAGAAAAGGGGAAGGAAGGAAAGGAAGGAAAAAGAAGGAAGGAAAAAGAAATGAAGAAAGAAAGAGGGGAAGGAAGGAAGGAAAGGAGAAGGAAGAAGGAAAAGGAAGAAAGAGGAAGGAAGGAAGAAAGAAAAAGAAAGGAAAGAGAAAGGAAAGAGAAAGGGAAGAAAGGAAGGAGGGAGAGAAGGAAGGAAAAGGAAGAAAGAAAAAGAAAGAAAGAAAGAAAGAAAGAAAGAAAGAAAGAAAGAAAGAAAGAAAGAAAGAAAGGGATGGAGGGAGGGAGGAAGGCAAAGAGGAAGGAAGGAAGGAAGGAAGGAAGGAAGGAAGGAAGGAAGGAAGGAAGGAAGGAAGGAAGGAAAAGTTCTACATGTCAGTTGATTCCACCCTGACTAGCTCAAAGCTATGAACCTTCAGCCTCAGAGCAGACCAGGAAGCACACCTTTGGACACAACTCACAAGTCCCCAGTTGAGTTGAAAAGGTCCACGGAAGCCCCCCATCTGGAGGAGGCCTCTCTGGTGAGTCCTGTCAGAGCCCAGAGAAGCCAACCCAAAGTCCTTTTCTCCCCTCTCCCCACTTCCCCCCCCCGGGGGATTTCCCAGAGTTGGCCCGAGTCTCCCCCTGTACCTGTTGAAGAGACAACACCTGCCCCGTTTTTTCCCCCCCCCAGGTGAAAAGACAAACACAGGGCCCTGGAGAGCTCTCTGGCAGTTGCCGGGCGCCGTTGGAACCAAGGAAGTCGGTCTATGGTTGCTTAGCAAAGAGATCCCAGATCCCTAAGCAGGGTTTGGTTTTGACACTTAAGCCTTAGAGAAAACCAGCGCTTACTTAGATCCGATGAACTGGCTCACCAGTTCCTCTCGGCTGCTGGGCTAATAACTGCAATCTGAAATGCCAGCATCCCCATTTTTCCAGAAGTTTGAATTAAGGAGAAAGTTCCTAACAGTGAGGACAATTAACCACTGGAACAGCTGGCCTCCATAAATCATGGGCGCTCCATCACTGGAGGTTTTTAAGAAGAGGCTAGACAGTCACTTGTCTGAGATGGTATAGGTTCTCCTGCTTGAGCGGGGGGCTGGACTACAAGACCTCCAAGGTCCCTTCCAGCTTCTATTCTGTTCTATTCTATTCTATTCTATTCTATTCTATTCTATTCTATTCTATTCTATTCTATTCTATTCTATTCTATATCTTCTATTCTCTGTCTTCTATTCTATTCTATATCTTCTATTCTTTATCTTCTATTCTATTCTATTCTATTCTATTCTATTCTATTCTATTCTATATCTTCTATTCTCTGTCATCTATTCTATTCTCTATCTTCTATTCTTTATCTTCTATTCTCTATCTTCTATTCTATTCTATTCTATTCTATTTTATTCTATATGCCTTCATTCTCTTCTCTTCTATTCTATTCTATTCTTTATCTTCTATTCTTCTATTCTCTATCTTCTATTCTATTCTATTCTATTCTATTCTATTCTATTCTATTCTATTCTATTCTATTCTATTCTACTCTATTCTATTCTATTCTATTCTATTCTATATCTTCTATTCTCTGTCATCTATTCTATTCTATTCTATTTTCTATTCTCTGTCATCTATTCTATTCTATTCTATTCTATTCTATTCTATTCTATTCTATTCTATATCTTCTATTCTCTGTCATCTATTCTATTCTATTCTATTCTATTTTCTATTCTCTGTCATCTATTCTATTCTATTCTATTCTATTCTATTCTCTATCTTCTCTTCTGTTCTATCCTATCCTATCCTATCCTATCCTATCCTATCCTATCCTATCCTATATCTTCTATTCTCTGTCATCTATTCTGTTCTATTCTATATCTTTTATTCTTTATCTTCTATTCTATTCTATTCTATTCTATTCTATTCTATTCTATTCTATTCTATTCTATTCTATTCTATTCTATTCCATTCCATTCCTTTCTATTTCTATTTCTATTTCTTCTATTCTCTATCTTCTATTCTATTCTATTCTATTTATTCTATATCTTCTATTCTCTGTCATCTATTCTATTCTATTCTTTATCTTCTATTCTATTCTATTCTATTCTATTCTATTCTATTCTATTCTATATTTTCTATTCCGTTCCATTCCATTCCATTCTATTTCATATTCTATTCTGTTCTGTTCTGTTCTATTCTATTCTATTCTATTCTATTCTATTCTATTCTATTCTATTCTTCTGCAGCTGAGGGCTATTCTCTCCCCTCCTGTGCTGCTTCCAGACAATAAAAAAGATAAGTCCAGTTCTTTTTTTCTGCAACTGGAAAATCTCCTCCTTGATGATTTGTGCCCGTCTTCTTGGAACTGCTGAAAGGACTGTGTTTAGAGGAGGAGGGATATGACATCATCTACCTCCAGTCTACAACACAGTCCTTTCAACAGTTCCAAGAAGATCTCACACCCATTTGCACCACTCAGGTGACCCTGAGGACACTGATAAACCTCCAAGTGGCCTGAATGACTCTCTAAAAGGATGCAAATGACCAGCTGTCTACAAGGAGGATAAATCCTTCCATTTCCCCACCCTCCAGTCAGAGCTGAAGAAGCTTCTGGGAGGAGAAGCGAAACGTCTTCAGAGGAAAACAGGGAAGTCTAGTGGCCTCTTGAAAAAAGCACCTTTGGGACAACCGTGTCTTGGATGATGGAGAATCTCCATAGACATTTAGCTTTCCAAGGAGATCTTGACGGCAGCCTTCTCCACCCATTGTATGGTGTATTTGTTGTTTCTGATTTCATTTATCACTCTGGCCCAGTTCTTGGAGCCAAAATATTCTTGTAGCATCCGAGGCAAGGCCTTTAATCAAGAACCTTTGCCCTTCACCGTGCTCCCATTTTCTCTGGGCAAAAAAAACCCCTAACTTTTTTTGTTTTTATAAAGTTTTATTATTATTTTTAAATAGAATTCAGTAGTGATCATTCAACAAAACGTGTTGTCTGAGCATCTTAATTCACTAATACAAATTAAATTCCTAATCCCTAAACCTTTTCTCTAACCATTGATAAAACAGGTCCCAAGTTTGAAAATGTTCTACTTCTTGTTTTTCCTTCATCCTTAAAGTACGTCTGTCCATTTCCGCACAGTCTAGTATTTTTTTTAATTATTTCTTCTTATAATAATAATAAAGTTGGAAGGGACCTTGGAGGTCATCGAGTCCAACGCCCTGCTCAGGGAGGAAACCCTACACCATTTTGGACAAATGGCTGTCCAGTCTCTTCTTAAAAACTTCCAGTGTTGGAGCATTTACTGCTTCTGGAGGCAGGTTGTTCCACTGGTGAATTGTTCTCACTGTCAGAAAGTTTCTCCTTAGTGCTAGGTTGCTTCTCTCCTTGATTAGTTTCCATCTGTTGCTTCTTCTCCTGCCCTCAGGCGCTTTGGAGAATAGCTTGACTCCCTCTTCTTTGGGGCAGCCCCTGAGAGATTGGAACACTGCTATCATGTCCCCCCTCGTCCTTCTCTTTGTTAAATTAGACATACCCAATTCCTGCAACCATTCCTTATATGTTTTAGCCTCCAGTCCCCTAATCATCTTTGTTGCTCTTCTCTGCACTCTTTCTAGGATCTCAATATTTTTTTTTACATTGTGGTGACCAAAACTGGCTGCAGTATTCCAAGTGTGGCCTTACCAAGGCCTTGTAAAGTGGTATTAACACTTCACGTGATCTTGATTCTCTCCCTCTGTTAATGCAGCCTAGCACTGAGTTGGCCTTTTTGGCAGCTGCAGTACATGGCTGGCTCCTATTTAAGGGATTGTCCATTAGGACTCCGAGATCCCTCTCACAGTTACTTCCTTCTTCCAGTATTGTGCAAATATAACTCTTGCCGCCGTTATCACATGGAAAATCAAATACGTACTTTGCTTATCAAGTTTTTCTGGCATTATAGCTAGTAAAAAGACATCAGAAGTCTGCATCCACAACTGATATATTCTGATTTTATCTCAGGGATCAGGAGCGTACAAGGAATGGCGAGATGCTGACATCTCCACAAGCTTCCTTTGCTTGATCTTTGTGTACATCTTTTGCAGAAGAAATGTGTTTTTTTCCCCCCCTGTAACGTTAATGTGCAAACTTGTGCTTTCCTTTCCTTTTTCTGTTTAGTTATCTCCCGTGGTTTGAAGTCTTTTATAAACTGCTGAATATTCTGGCAGACTACACAGTGAAGGGCCAGGTAAATATACTTCTGTGTTTGTGTGTGACTTTTTGTTTGTCTTGTGGGTTTGAAGAGGTGCATACAGTAGTGGCCAACATTGTGGAAACCTTTTGGGAAAAGTGTACAGTAGAGATGCCAGCTTTGGTTAAGTTTCCACCCATTTTTCTTCTAATTTCTAATAGCCTTGTTCACTTAATAATACTATTTTACATCGCTTTCTGGGCAACCAGTCAACTCTTTGCACCATGACTTTAATTTTATTACGTTTTACAAGCTCACTCAATGAAAGAACACCAAAAAAACCCCAACCAACTTGATAGCGATCACATAACACACTGACAAACATCCTCCTCTCAGCTTCAATACAGGACATCAATAACTGGATCCTACTGTGATCTGATTGACTCATTGCCAAAACAAGATGACACCTGATTGGCTCTTTAAACACTCTGCTCATTGGCTACAATCACATGAAGGAGAGCTACCTGAGATGCTTGGCCACTGACTTGTACTTATGCCAGTTTGCAGTGTCTTGGGGTCACTTGATCCTGTTTTGCGACCTTCTGACAAGCAAAGTCAGTGGGGGAAGCTGGATTCACTTAATGACTAGGTTACTGACTTAACAACCTGCAGTGATTCACTTAGTGACTTGGTGTCGAGAAATGGGGCAAAACTCACTTAACAGATGTTTCGCTTAGCAAACATCAATTTGCAACGTCTGTCAGAAGAGACCACGTTGGTCCCGGCTGTGGCCTTCAATAGATTGACAGGCGGCCATTTTCCCAGTGGGGGAGGGGAAAATAAGGGTTCCTCTGTTGACAGAAGTAAGGCGGATCGCTTTCTCGCCCCTTGATGGGGTGGACACAAGGAAAACCCAAGATGTTTTTTGGCCTCTCGTTAACAAGAGACAGAAGGAGATAGATGTTCTTCTCCCAATGAACGTAACCACCTCGGAAAGACCACCTCGTTGTTTCTTCTTTGTTTCAGGAGAGCCAAAAATGTGAACTTCTGCAGACACTTTACAAACTACCAATTCCTGAGCCGGCTTCTTCGGTTCATCTCAGTGTGGTAAGCGTTCCTAAAAATGGGAAAAGTCTGGAGGGTTTTTTTGGTCTGGAGAAGGTCTTCGGTCACCGTCTTGGGGGCTCCACAGAAGTCCCAGGAGCAGAGATGACCTTTCCCCGTTCTTTTTTTTTTCCTCCAATATTTAATTAATTTTTTTATAGTCACAAATGCTTAATATTTTATCAGCAACATCTTGTCTGGGTTCCAATACTTAACTTACTAATACATATTAAGATCCTTTCTACCTCGTTTTTCTAGCCATTGATAAAAAGTATCCCATGTTCTAAAGCCGGGGTCTTCAAACTTGGCCCTTTGATGACTTGTGGACTTCAACTCCCAGAATTCCTTAGCCAGCATGGACCATATAAACCAGGGGTCTTCAAACTTCGCCCTTTTATGACTTGTGGACTTCAACTCCCAGAATTCCTCAGCCAGCGGGAGTCCACAAGTCATAAAAGGGCCAAGTTTGAAGACCCCTGTCTTAAATCTAAGAAACAAAATGGAGGCTGGCTGAGGAATTCTGGGAGTTGAAGTCCACAAGTCATAAAAGGGCCAGGTTTGAAGACCCCTGTCCTAAAGTATACTGAGTCTTCTTTCTCTTTCATTTTCAGTGTCAATCTGTCCATTTCTGCACAGTCTAAAAATGTTCTTAATTATCTCTTCCTCCGCTGGTAATTCTTCATCTTTCCAATGTTGAGCATGTACAATTCTCGCTGCAGTGAACACATGTAACATTAAGTATATATACATTCCTTCTCATAATTTCCTACCATTGTGCCCAATGAAAATAATTCTGGCTTAAAATCCATGTATTTTTTTTTTTTTAGTCGTTTTCTCTAACCATCTATGTATTCTTGACCAAAATCCTTGGGCTTTAGGACATGTCCACCAAAGATGATAATATGTGCCTGGTTTTTGTCTACATAATCCAACAATTACCAGACATATTTTTAAACATTTTCGCTAACCTCACAGGTGTTAAGTGCCATCTGTAAAACATTTTATATGGGTTTTCTTGGTAAGCTACCACCTTTGTTATTTTAGAATTTCTTTCCCAAAACCTTTCCCCATTCCTAACCGCCACATTGGCTTAAGATAAGCCAAGAGGGATCTTTTCCTGGAATTTCCATGAATAGGAAACAACATTAAACCTACTTACCTGATAACAAATCCGTATCTTGTGTTTAGCATCACTGCATTTTGGATTGTCGAGTTGCGTTCCGTTGTGTTTATGGCATCAGTGGTGTATGCTGAAGTTCTTTTTTTCTTTTTCAAGCAGTAGATCAGTGCTCCTCAACCCTGGCAATTTGTGGACGGCAACTGGGTGGGCCTTCTGGGGCTTGCTGTCCACATGTCTTCAAGTTATCAAGTTTGTGAATCTCTGCAGTACCGCATAAATATGTCAAAATAAATGGAAATGTTTTTTTTCTTTCTCTCTCCCGCCCTACCCCGTCAGCACTCTTACTTTACGGTGCCCGACCCCAGGGACCTTCCCAGCATCCCCGAAAATGTAAGTTTCTGCTGTGGGAAAATTAAAGATTTGTGGAAATGCTTGTAGATCAGAATAGAAGGCTTGCTTGCCAGTTTTAGTCTGGATCCCAAGAGTTTGGGGTAGAGTAGAGTAGTGTGGAGTGGAGTGGAGCGGAGAGTGGAGTGGAATGGAATGGAATGGAATGATAAGAAATTAGAATAGAATAGAATAGAATAGAATAGAATAGAATAGAATAGAATAGAATAGAATAGAATAGAATAGAATAGAAAATATGGAATCAAGTAAAATGGAACAGAATAGAACAGAACAGAATAGAATAGAATAGAAAATATGGAATCAAGTAAAATGGAACAGAACAGAACAGAACAGAATAGAATAGAGCTGGAAGGGACCTTGGAGGTCTTCTAGTCCAGCCCCCTACTCAAGCAGGAGGACCTATACCATATCAGACAGGTGATTGTCCAGTCTCTTTTTAAAAACTTCCAGCGATGGAGCACCCATGATTTCTGGGGGTAAGCTGTTCTTCCGGTTGATTGTTCTCACTGTCAGGAAGTTTCTCCTTAATTCCAGGTTGCTTCTCTCCTTGATTAGTTTCCAACTGTTGTTTCTCATCCTTCCCTCTGGTGCTTTGGAGAATAGTTCGACCCCCTCTTCCTTGTGGCAGCCCCTCAAATACTGGAATATTGCTATCATGTCACCCCTGTTTCTTCTTTTCTTTAGACTAGCCAAACCCAAATCCTGCAGCCGTTCTTTGTACATTTTGGTCTCCAGGCCTTTGATCATCTTAGTTGCTCTTCTCTGAAATTTTTCCAAACTCTCAACATCTTTTTTGTGATAGGGTGCCCAAAACTGGCTGCAGTATTCCAGGTGTAGTCTTACTAGGGCTTTATAAAGCAGTACTAGTACTTCACGTGATCTTGATTCTGCGCCTCTGTTTATGCAACCCCGGATTGTATTAGCTTTTTTGGCGGCTGCTGCACAACTGCTGGCTCATAGTCAAGTGATTGTTCACCATGACTCCATGGCTCCTCTCACAGTTACTGTCTCCAGTCCAGGTCTCGCCCAATCTGTATTTGTGCCTTTGGTTTTTCTTGCCTAAGAAAAGACTTTGCTTTCCTCCACAGTTTAGCAACTTAGCATCTGGGTAGCACGAAGATTGCCTTTTTTTTTTTTTGACAGCCCTGCCAAGTTATCTCCATGTGCTGCTGTTGTATCTGTACCACGGTGGCAGGAAGTGGCTACTACTTCTAAACAGTTTCTGTTTAGACACAAATATCTTGCTAATCAGCACAGATGGAGTAGGAACCACGGGGAGGGAGGAACTGCATGCCAGTTGAACAGGTTTATTTCAACACAAGGTCCATGTTATTCTCCTAGTCCAGGGGTAAGCAACCCAAAACACTCAAAGGGCCACTTGGACCCATTTTCCACCGAAAACAAAACACTGGGAGCCTCAAAACCCTTCTGATATCTAAAATGAAGATAACACTGCATATATCCTTTTTTACCGATAGATAGATAGATAGATAGATAGATAGATAGATAGATAGATAGATAGATAGATAGATAGATCATAAAGGTAAAAAGGGGTATATGCCGTGTTATCTTCACTTTAGATGTCAAAAGAGTCTCTCTCTCTCTCCCTCTCTCTCTCTCTCTCTCTCTCCTCTCCTCTCCTCTTTTTCTTTCTCTCCCTCTCTCTTTCCTCTCCCTCTTTCTTTCTTTCTTTCTTTCTTTCTTTCTTTCTTTCTTTCTTTCTTTCTTTCTTTCTCTCCCTCTCTCTCTTTCTCTCCCCCCCCGCCCTCCTCTCCGAACTTCTGCTCACCTGGCAAGCTGGCTTCAAGCTGTTCTCCAACAAGCTCAGGGTAGACAACCTGGGCTCTTTTATGACTCATGGATTTCAACTCCCAGAATTCCTGAGCCAGCATAGCTGGGCTAGCTAGCTCTCTCCTGCCCTTCCTGCTTCCTGCAGAGACGCAGCCAAGGCAGGAGCCCCCACAGTAAGCTTTTCAGCTCTTTGGAGAACACAGTGAGTCCACTCTCTTTTTTATACACACACACACACAGAGACAGAGAGAGAGAGAGAGATGGGGAAACGCAAGTGCCTCTCTCTGTCTCTCTCTCTCTCTGCAAATGGCGGAGGAGGCTGGGAGCCACATGGGAAGGCTCAAAGAGCCACATGTGGCTCCGGAGCTGCAGGTTGCCAACCTGTATCCTAGCCCCTTCCACTGGATGGTTCTCCCTCTTAGCTGGCCAGTAAGGTTTGAGTTAAACCAACGAGGAGCCATGGAGGGCGTTGGTGCTGCCTATGATCTTCACCCTGGCACTCTTGAGTTCTTATCACCCCTCTGAGCTAATCACTCTGTCTGCCTTGTGGAAGAGAGCGTATTTTTATGAGCAGAAAAGTCTGCAGAAATTTCTAAGAGGAAGGTCATAAAATATTGATGGTTTGGGTTGAATTAAGGTTAGACAGATAATTTCCCATGTTGCAAGGCCATTAGGCCATTGTTTAGGCCAGTCTAGAGAAAAGAAGGACGAGGGGGGACATGATAGCGGTATTCCAATATTTTGAGGGGCTGCCACCAAGAAGAGAAAGGGGCCGACTTATTTTCCAAAGCACCAGAAGGCAAGACAAGAAACAACGGATGGAAACTGATCAAGGAGAAATCCAAGCTAGAATGAAGGAGACACTTCCTAACAGAGAGGACAATTAACCAGTGGAACAGCTTGCCACCAGAGATTGTGTGTGCTCCATCACTGGAGATTTTAAAGAAGAGGATGGATAGCCACTTGTCTTTCATGGTCTATTCTAGGGCAGAGGTCTTCAAACTTGGCCCTTTTATGACGTGTGGACTTCAACTCCCAGAACTCCTCAACCAGTGTGCCTGGCTGAGGAATTCTGGGAGTTGAAGTCCACAGGTCATAAAAGGGCCAAGTTTGAAGACCCTTGGTCTAGGGCAGGGGTAGGCCACCTTGGCTCTTTTATGACTTTGGACGTCAACTCCCAGAATTCCTGAGCCAACATGGCTCAGCTTGGAAAGCTCTCCCTTTTCCCTCAGCGTGGCTGGCTCAGGAATTCTGGGAGTTGAAGTCCACCAGTCATGAAAGAGCCAAGGTTGCCTACCCCTGGTCTAGGGTTTCCTGCCTGAGCAGGGGGTTGGACTAGAAGACCTCCAAGGTCCCTTCCAACTTTATTCTGATTGATTGATTGATTAAGATTTCTATCCCACTTTAGATGCTAGCTTGAGAGTGGCTATTGAGGAGTGTCACACCTCCCTTGGCTGGAAGACAATTTCCTAACCATCCTTCACTTCTTTTTCCTTCCTAGAGAAATCTGACTGAGTATTTTGTCGCCGTGGATGTCAACAACATGCTGCATTTGTACGCTAGCATGCTCTACGAACGCCGCATCCTCATTTGCTGCAGTAAATTGAGCACGGTGAGTTGGAAAAGGCATCCTTTCCTCTGAGTCGCTGCTAGAGATATTAGCAGTGGAGCCTAATGGGCGAATCTAGCCTGGCTAGAAGTGGGCTAAACCTTAATGCTGAACCTCAACTTTTCACTTTTTCATAATATTATAAATTAGCCATTTCTATAAGAGCAAATCAAGCCAGTCAGTCGAACCCAAAATCAACATTTCATTTCCCCCCCCCACCTCGAGCACAAAGTCCAGAAACGGTTTCCAAGTAGAAACGAAAGCACTTGTATCTTTTTCTTTAATCAAAGGGGTCAATTTAGCCATCTCTGCTAACTTTTCTTTCTTGGTGTCATCGCTTCGGGAATAACGTTCATAGCGGTCTGTTGTTTTTGTACACCGTATGATGGCTAGATTACCGTATTTTCCAGCGTATAAGGGCGTATAAGACGACCCCCAACTTCGGCGCCGATTTCCATGCCTAGAAAGTCATCTTATACGCCGGAAGCTACCGTTATTTCTGGCGTACAAGGCGACTGGGCGTAGAAGACGACCCCCGACTTCGGCGCCAATTTCCATGCCTAGAAAGTCGTCTTATACGCCGGAAATTACCGTCATTTCCGGCGTATAAGGTGACTGGGCGTATAAGACGACTCCCGACTTTGGTGCCGATTTCCACGCTTTAGAAAGTGGTCTTATACGCCAGAAAATACGGTACTTGTTTGCTTGTTTTCTGGAGGCAAAAAAAAAAAAAAGGGAAGAAAAGAATGAATCAACGAAGCTTTCAGATGGATCTCCTCGTGACCTCTTAGCAAACTCAAATGGGGGATGATAAGAATCTCAGTTTCCCCCCCCCCCCCAATTTTGTTGGATAAGGATGCTGGCTTAATGCTACTTAGAGCCCATCAAGTGCCCAGAGAGATGAAAGACGCAGCATACTTATGCCCGCTCTCGTTACATTACTTATAAAAAAAAAAAATGACTTTACTATCCACAGTGTTCCAGTTTGGTTTAGTTCAGAGTTCAGATCTGTATATGTCGCAAGGTTGTAGCAATAGCTGGCTCTAGGTTGTTGTTCTTTTTAAAAAAAGAGAATGTTATTTTTTTTTTCTAGCTGTTTGTTTGGTAAATAGGTATTGATTGCAGAGGGAGGCTGTTTCGTTTCATTTTGTTTTGCTTGTCCCCTGGATAAATGGCAAATTAATTCCCCCCCACACACACACATACACACACTAATGCTGTTGACTTAGACATATGCCATTGTCTGGATTTGGAGAGACTCCCCATCCTGCAGCCTGATATTGAGAGTATGAATTGAACTCTAGCAAAAGCACCAGAGGGCAGGAGGAGAAACAATGGTTGGAAACTGATCAAGGAGAGAAGCAACCTGGAATTAGGGAGAAACTTCCTAACAGTGAGGACAATTAACCAGGGGGAACAGCTTGCCACCAGAAATCGTGGACGCTCCATCACTAGAAATTTTTAAGAAGAGACTGGACAATCACCTGTCTGAGATGGTATAGGACAGTTCTCCTGCTTGAGCAGAGGGCTGGACTAGAAGATCTCCAAGGTCCCATTCTATTCTATTCTATTCTATTCTATTCTATTCTATTCTATTCTATTCCATTCCATTCCATTCCATTTTCTATATTCTATTCTATTCCATTTTCTATATTCTATTCTATTCTATTCCATTTTCTATATTCTATTCTATTCTATTCTATTCCATTTTCTATATTCTATTCGAAGACAGGCTTCAGATACAGAAGGATCTGGACAGACTTGAACACTGGGCACTAAGTAACAAAATGAAATTCAATGGTGAAAAAAGCAAGGTTCTACATTTAGGCAAGAAAAACCAAATGCACAAGTACAGCATAGGTGGCACCATGCTCAATAGTAGTAACTGTGAGAGGGACCTCGGAGTCCTAGTAGACAATCACTTAAATATGAGCCAGCAGTGTGCGGCAGCTGCCAAAAAGGCCAACACAGTGCTAGGCTGCATTAACAGAGGGATAGAATCAAGATCACGTGAAGTATTAATACCACTCTTCAATGCCTTGGTAAGGCCACACTTGGAATACTGCATCCAGTTTTGGTCACCACGATGTAAAAAAGATGTTGAGACTCTAGAAAGAGTACAGAGAAGAGCAACAAAGATGATTAGGGGACTGGAGGCTAAAACATATAAGGAACGGTTGCAAGAATTGGGTATGTCTAGTTTAACGAAGAGAAGGACAAGGGGGGACATGATAGCAGTATTCCAATATCTCAGGGGCTGCCATAAAGAAGAGGGAATTAAGCTATTTTCCAAAGCACCTGAAGGCAGGACAAGAAGCAACGGATGGAAACTAATCAAGGAGAGAAGCAACCTAGAACTAAGGAGAAACTTCCTGACAGTGAGAACAATTAATCAGTGGAACAGCTTGCCTCCAGAAGCAGTAAATGCTCCAACACTGGAAGTTTTTAAGAAGAGACTGGACAGCCATTTGTCCGAAATGGTGTAGGGTTTCCTGCCCGAGCAGGGGGTTGGACTAGATGACCTCCAAGGTCCCTTCCAACTTTACTACTATTACTATTACTATTCTATTCTATTCTATTCTAGTCCTTAATTCTATTCTGTTCTATTCTATTTCATATTCTATTCTATTCTATTTTCTTATATTCTCTATTCTATTCTATTCTATTCTATTCTATTCTATTCTATTCTATTCTATATCTTCTATTCTATTCTATTTTCTTATATTCTCTATTCTATTCTATTCTATATTCTATTCTATTCTATTTTCTTATATTCTCTATTCTATTCTATTCTATTTCCTATTCTATTCTATTCTATTCTATTTTATTCCTATTCTATTCTATTCTAAAACTGGCAGTGAAAAATATTTCCAAACGAAACCAAAACGTATTAATTTTCTAGTCTGTTCAATGAACCAGTATATATTGTCACGAAGGAGCGTGGGATGGATACTGGTGAATTTTGAAAAACGTTCCTACATGGGCAATTAGTCAATTGATCCCATGTTTTCCTTCAGGGATTTTTGTTTTGCTCAGTTTTCCAAACTAAAGAACTTCCATGGCTAAGCCTCTGGTTCTTCAGGTGAAGATGATTAAGAACCGCTATTAAGGAATGTTTTTCTTTGTAGAAAGGCATTTTAAAAAAGTTTAGCAGGCCAAAATTGGACCCACATACCGACACCCACACAGTACACTTAGAAATCCTTACAATTCAGGCAGGAATTCCGAATTATGAGCACAAGATAGAATAAAATTCTGGTTTTTGCATTAAAAAGCTTCTTTCTCGGTCATAAAGCCCACTAAGGGAGTATCCTTGCCTTGTCTGTCTTTTCCTTGGGTGTAATTGTTGGGAAGAGGGGAAGACAACACAGGGGAGGCATCCGTTGTTGAAGGAGCAAATGACAAAATCTGTTATTTTTAGAGGGGTTTTTTTTTTTAATGGCTGTTTTCCTGCTTTGGATTCTCCGAATCCCAAGCTGCGTTCCAGGAACTTTTGGCCAACCTCTTTCCAACATACCAAGTTCGGCCATCCTAGTGCTGAACAAAACATCTTGTAGGAAGTAACTAGTGGAAGTATGGGGATTGCAAATCGTAGTAGCGGTTGGCGGGTTCCCTCAAGCTTTGTCGCCTTCCAAAGATGGCTTTGAGGTGGCTTGTTTTCACTTACCCCCCCCCCCCAGCCTTTGATTTTATGAAGCAAAGTCTTGTGACATGGTTTAATAGTCCAGAGGTCCCCAACCTTGCAACTTTAAGACTTGTGGACTTCAACTCCCAGAATTTCTCAGTGACTATCACTGGGTGTTGTATCTTGTGATTGATGATGATTGTATTCTATGATTATGATCATGATGTGTTACTTGTTGCTTGTATGTACTCTGAGAGCTTCTGCCCCCGAGACAAACTCCTTGTGTGTCAAATCACACTTGGCCAATGAAAAATCTCTTCTCTTCTCTTCTCTTCTCTTCTCTTCTCTTCTCTTTTCTCTTCTCTTCTGTCCTCTCCTCTACTCTACTCTACTCTCCTACCCTACCCTACTCTACTCTACTCTGTTCTCTATTCTAACTTCTCTTCTCTTCTACTCTACTCTGTTCTACTCTATTCGATTCTCTATTCTAACTTCTCTACTCTACTCTCTCTTCTCTTCTCTCCTCTTTTCTCCTCTCCTTTCCTCCTCTCCTCCCTTTCCTCTCCTCTCCTACTCTCCTCTCTTCTATTCTATTCTACTCTCCTCTATTCTGTTCTCTATTCTAACTTCTCTTCTACTCTACTCTCCTCTTCTCTTCTCTTCTTTACTCTACTTTACTGTACTCTATTCAATTCTCTATTTTAACTTATCTTCTCTTCTCTTCTCTTCTCTTCTCTTCTCTTCTCTTCTCTTCTCTTCTCTTCTCTTCTCTTCTCTTCTCTTCTCTTCTCTACTCTACTCTACTCTACTCTACTCTACTCTACTCTACTCTACTCTATATTCTACCCTACCCTATCCTACCCTACCCTACCCTATCCTATCCTATTCTCTATTTTAACTTCTCTTCTCCTCTCCTCTCCTCTCCTCTCTATCCCTATCCCTATCCCTATCCCTATCCCTATCTCCCCAGACAGTGACATCCCATAAGCGAGGGCACTGAGTGTTTCAATGATGCAATAAAAAAGATCTTAACAGATCTTAACCCCAAACCTTGCCCAAAGTTCTCAACCCCAGGACAGTATCAAGAATCTAGCCTCAGCTATCAACAAGAGAGTCCACTGAGGGACTTTCTCCACCAACCGGTGGAGCTGTGTCGCAATAATCTTGGGATGGACTTCCCCCTTTTGCCCAGGTGAGCTGACCTTTGACCTTTTTGTTCTTTCAGTTAACTGCCTGCGTCCACGGCTCAGCCTCCTTGCTTTACCCCATGTTTTGGCAACACGTTTATATCCCCGTCCTGCCTCCTCACCTGCTGGACTACTGCTGGTAAGAACGTGTCCTTGTTCCTGGGAATCTTTCCGAGGATCTGAGGGGTTTTAATGATTTCAAGACCTATGTAAGTTTTCTGCAGGGTCTCCTCTCCAACATAAATGTATATATACTGGTAGTCCTCTTCTTAAACTCACTTGGTTAGTGACTGTTCAAAGTTCCCGTGACTCTGGAAAAAAAAGCGACTTCTGACTATTTTTTCACACTTACGACCATTGCAGCATCCACCAGGGCCACGTGATCGACATTCGGATGCTTGGCAACTGACTCACATTTATGACAGTTGCAGCGTCCCTGGGGGGGTCACATGATCCCGTTTTGCGACCTTCCGATGAGCAAATTCAATGGGGGAAGCTGGACTCACTTCACGAATTGAACAACTGTAGCGGTTCACTTAATAAATTCAGTGAAGTAGGCTTGGCAAGGGAGAAGCAGAATAAAAGAATAACAGAATAACTGGTCTTCTAGTCCAGCCCCTGTCCAAGCAGGAGACCCGATACCATTTCAGACAAAGGGCTTTACAGTCTCTTCTTAAAAACCTCCAGTGATGGAGCATCCACAACTTCTGAAGACAAGCTGTTCTACAGGTTAATTGTCCTCACTGTTAGGAAGTTTCTCCATAATTCCAGGTTGCTTCTCTCTTTGATTAGTTTCCATCCGTTGTTCCTTGTCTTACTTTCTGGTGCTTTGGAAAATAGGTTGACCCCCCTCTTCTTTGTGGCAGCCCCTCAAATACTGGAATACTACTGGCATGAATAGAATAGAATAGAATAGAATAGAATAGAATAGAATAGAATAGAATAGTAGAGTAGGGTAGGGTAGGGTAGGGTAGGATAGGATAGGATAGGATAGGATAGGATAGGATAGGACAGAACAGAACAGAACAGAACAGAACAGAATAGAATAGAATAGAATAGAATGGGACCTTGGAGGTCTTCTAGTCCAGCCCCCTGCTCAAGCAGGAGAACCTATACTGTCTCAGACAGGTGACTGTCTAGCCTCTTCTTAAAAACCTCCCGTGATGGAGCGCCCACGATTTATGGAGGCCAGCTGTTCTACAGGTTAATTGTCCTCACTGTTAGGAAGTTTCTCCTTAATTCCAGGTTGCTTCTCTCTTTGATCAGCTTCCAACCATTGTTTCTCATCCTGCCCTCTGGTGCTTTGGAAAATAGGTTGACCCCCCTCTTCTTTGTGGCAGCCCCTCAAATACTGGAATATTACTGGCATGAATAGAATAGAATAGAATATATGTAATAGAATAGAATACAATAGAATACAATAGAATAGAATATATGGAATAGAATAGAGCTAGAAGGGACCTTGGAGGTCTTCTAGTCCAGCCCTCTGCTCAAGCAGGAGAACCTATACTGTCTCAGACAGGTGACTGTCTAGGCTTAAAAACTTCCAGTGATGGAGCATCCACGATGTCTGGAGGCAAGCTGTTCCACTGGCTGATTGTCCTCACTGTCAGGAAGTTTCTCCTTAATTCCAGGTTGCTTCTCTCCTTGATTAGTTTCCAACCGTTGTTTCTCGTCCTTCCCTCTGCTGTTTTGGTGAACAACCTGACCCCCTCTGTCTTGTGGCAGCCCCCCAGATACTGGAACGCTGCTATCATGTCCTCCCTATTTCTTCTTTTCTTTAGACTAGCCAAACCCAAGTCCTGCAGCCGTTCTTCGTGTGTTTTAGCCTCCAGGCCTTGGATCCTCTTTGCTGCGCTTCTCTGCACTCTTTCCGGCGTCTCAACATCTTTTTTATAATGTTGAGACTCTGGGAGGTGTGCAGAAAAGAGCAGCATCAATGCACCTGGTGACCTTCTGTGGTTGAGGGCGAAGCTGGTCTGATGCCCTCACCGCATCACCAGCTCTCTGTTCCTTCCCCGTGGCTGCTCGTTGGACATTACAGCATGAAAGCTGACAATCTCTGGGCTGTACATTTCACATCTTGGGGGTCCTTTTAAGAGGAATACAGGGAGGGGGGAGGCCGCTGGGGGTGCCCCTTTTTCTGGAAGTACACCTTGCTTTTCCCCCCCCCTCTTCAAAGTGGCTTTCATTCATTATCCTCAAAGGCTGCCAAACTGGCGTTGTGTAGCTGATCCATTCACCAGCTTTTGAGTTTAAAAAGAGGGGGGGGGGGAAACAGCACGGGGTGATGAGAACGGATCTCCGGGGTCTTCCTGCGTTAAGGAAGCAGCGGGAATCTAAGTGGCATTGGAAGTGAGGTGTCTGAACTTGCTTGAAACATGTGAATTTC
The DNA here is from genome assembly GCA_039797435.1 of Crotalus adamanteus. Classification (NCBI taxonomy): domain Eukaryota; kingdom Metazoa; phylum Chordata; class Lepidosauria; order Squamata; family Viperidae; genus Crotalus; species Crotalus adamanteus. The sequence continues at coordinate 8,288,439 of CM077931.1, forward strand.
AAGGCGGTTTTGTTCGCCGGCAGATGATTTAAAGGCTAAGTACCTTCCTTGGTTGGAAACATGGGGGAGCATCTCTCTTTGCTGGCAGAAAAGGCTGATTCCCAAGTCATTTGCAAGACCAGCCTAGGCTTTTCCTGGTCTAATAGGATGTGGCTGTGCGTTCGTAATTAACACAAGGAGAGAAGTCGCTCCTGATGGTTGCGTCTTCAGGTGTTCGTTGCAAGGAGCTGTTGGGTCAAGTCTCTGCCATGCAGAGGCGCCTCTGAAGAGACAGAACGGACATCAAAAGAAACCAGCACATGGAGAGACTCTTGAGCAGATTTATTTCGTTTATTTAACTCATTTTCTTTTTTTAGAGCCACTCAACTCAACCCAGCAACACGATCAAACAATTAAAAACAATACATCCGGAAAGTCAGAATCAGAATAGAGCTGGAAGGGAAACTTGGAGGTCTTCTAGTCCAGCCCCCTGCTCAAGCAGGAGACCCTAGACCAGGGGTAGGCAACCTTGGCTCTTTTATGACTCGTGGACTTCAACTCCCAGAATTCCTGAGCCAGCCTGGCTCAGCATGGAAACCTCTCCCTTTCCCCTCAGCATGGCTGGCTCAGGAATTCTGGGAGTTGAAGTCCAGGAGTCATAAAAGAGCCAAGGTTGCCTACCCCCTGGCCTAGGCCATTTCAGACAAGTGACTGTCCAGTCTCTTGTTAAAAACCTCCAGTGATGGAGCCCCTACAATGTCTGGTGGCAAGCTGTTCCCCTGGTTAATTGTCCTCACTGTTAGGAAGTTTCCCCTTAATTCCAGGTTGCTTCTCTCCTTGGTTAGTTTCCATCCGTTGTTTCTTGTCTTGCCTTCTGGTGCTTTGGAGAATAAGTTGACCCACACTCCTCTTTGGCAGCCCCTCAAATACTGGAATACTGCTATCATGTCTCCCCTAGTCCTTCTTTTCTCTAGACTGGCCATTCCCAAATCCTGCAGCCCTACTTCCTATATTTTAGTCTCCAGGCCTTTAAATCATCTTAGTTGCTCTTCTTTGCACTTTCCCCAAAGCCTCAACATCTTTTTTGCAATGTGGTGACCAAAACTGGATGCTGCATTCCAGGTGTGGCCTTACTAAGGCTGTATAAAGTGGTACTAATATTTTGCGTGATTTTGATTCTGTGTCTCTGTTTATACAACCCCAGGATTGTGTTAGCTTTTGTGGCTGCTGCCGCACACGGCTGGCTCTTCTTTAAGTCATCGTTCACTAGGAGTCCAAGGTCCCTCTCACAGTTATGGAGTCCAAATTTTCTGTTGCTAAGTGGGATAGTTGTTCAGTGAATTTTGCCTCCTTTTACGACCTTTCTTGGCACAGTTTCAAATGAATCCCTGTAGCCGTTAAGTTAGTGACACGGCCGCTAAGCGAATCCAGCTTCCCGCTTGACTTTTGCTTGCCGAAAGGTCACCAGAGGGAATCGCATGACCTGGAATGCTGCAAACGTCGTAACGAGTTTGCAGCATTCGTCTGAACTCGGAGGAACGTTGCAACGGTCGTAAGTGTGAAAAAGGATCATTTTTCTGTGCCATCGTAACTTTGAACGGCCACTAAGCAAACTGTTGTAACTTGAGAACTACCTATAACAGTGAAGTAAAAAATCGAAAAGGGAAAAGCTAAGAAATGGTACGGGTAAACACATTCAGGTGCACGGGGGACCACCCTAGAATTTTTTCTCCAGGATGGGCTGGGTCCCCAAAAAACATTCTGGAAGAGGGGGGAACCCCCAGGAAAATCAAAACGATCAGTTTAGGAATGTGGCTTAGAACGACAAGGCCCCCCCAAAAAATTAAAAATAGCTGTAATTAGTGGAAAGAACTTAATTGCCCTTTTGCCAACGTAACTGATTACGGTAGGCTGATGTGAACTTCAATTAGAATAGTAATTGTACATGATAATTGCCTGGATAAATCAATTTAGCCCTAGTTTGTGTAGCTTAAATACATCCCCTTCCCTCCCCCCCACACACACAAATAGCTATCTCAATTTTGGAAATGAAAAGATCTTTTTTGGGCCCCTAAACTCCGTCCCGTCTGCTGAGATTTTGGAGAGGTGGAATGAAAAGAGAAGAACAGGGGATTTAGGTTCCCAGGTTCTGCTTTTTTGAATTTGCTTATGAGTTTAAAATGTAAACATTGAGTTGGTATTTGGGGAGGGGGGGGAGAAAGGGGGGGATGTTGCAGCTGTGATCCAGTTGTGTCTTGTGAAGGGTAGCAGGTGGCAAAGAGGGGGAAAAAAATTGTGATTGTTTTGCAACTGGACTTTGGCTGTTTTTCCAGCCCATCCCGTTTCGGAGTCTCCTGGTGATACTTCATGGTCATTTGATACTCTTGGGATAATTTGAGACATTAGATCACCGGGAAAGAACTGCGTAGAACTGCAAATAGTTCCCAAATGCTTGTATTTTGAGACTGTAGGAAGTTTGCTTCAGTTCAGTCCTCCAGTTTTAAACCTATGGCTGCTTTCTCCTCCTGTCCTGGCCACTTTTTGCAGAGACCGTCTTAACAAACTGCGTCACTGTCTGGTTTGGTGCTAGCAGAGCCTCAGATAGAAGGACCATGCAGAGAATGGTGAGGACAGTGGAGAAGATTATAGGAAGCCCGCTTCCCGTTATTCAGGACGCTGCTTATAAGCACTCACATGTGCTTAGAGCTCGGATCATTGTTAGAGATCCCACACCCACACCCACTTTATGGTCTGTTTCTTTGGCTCCCCTCTGGGAGGAGGTTTAGAAGGATTTATAGCAGGACTACCAGATTCTGCAACAGCTTTGTTCCCTATGCCACCCAACTGGTGAACTCGCAAGATTCGTTTTTCTCGCCATGTATACGTATGCATCCGAACTAGACGGTGTTCTTTCTCCGGGCCGTGTGTGTGTGTGTGTGTGTGTGTGTGTGTAGGTATATGCATAATTTTATTTATTTATTTATTTATTGTTTATGCAGTGTATATTGGAAGTGGTTAACCTTTGAGAGCTGTATGCAAGAAATCTCATTTTAATGTATGCTGATTAGTGTACATTTAAAGGGACAGAGTTATTCTGTTCTATTCCAATTCTATTCTATTCTATTCTATTCTATTCTATTCTATTCTATTCTATTCTATTCTATTCTATTCCCTATTCTATTCTCTCTTCTCTTCTCTTCTCTTCTATTCCCTATTCTATTCTCTCTTCTCTCTTCTCTTCTCTTCTCTTCTCTTCTCTTCTATTCTCTTCTATTCTCTATTCTCTTCTCTTCTATTCTATTCTATTCTATTCTATTCTATTCTATTCTATTCTATTCTATTCTATTCTATTCCCTATTCTATTCTCTCTTCTCTTCTCTTCTCTTCTCTTCTCTTCTCTTCTCTTGTATTCTATTCCCTATTCTCTTCTCTTCTCTTCTATTCTATTCTATTCTATTCTATTCTATTCTATTCTATTCTATTCTATTCTATTCCCTATTCTATTCTCTCTTCTCTTCTCTTCTCTTCTCTTCTCTTCTCTTCTCTTCTCTTCTCTTCTCTTCTCTTCTCTTCTCTTCTCTTGTATTCTATTCCCTATTCTCTTCTCTTCTATTCTATTCTCTTCTATTCTATTCTATTCTATTCTATTCTATTCTATTCTATTCTATTCTATTCTATTCTATTCTATTCTATTCCCTATTCTATTCTCTCTTCTCTTCTCTTCTATTCTATTCTTGGTGAATTAGCTGTGGCAAATTGGCCATGGTGAATTGGCTATGGCGAATTGTCCATGGTGAATTGTTCTGTGGTGAGTTGGCCGTGTTGAATTGTTCATGGTAAATTGGCTGTGGCGAATTGTCGGTGGCCAGCTGTCCTGTGGTGAATTGGCTGTGGTAAACTGGCCATGGCGCGTTGTCCCCTTCCACACCAGAGACCACCCGGTGCAAGACCGGGTGCCCTTTCAGAGATGGTGTCATGTTGAGTCTGCGCAGGGCAGGCGCGTGGCAACGGGACGGGACGGATGCTAGCGACAGACGTCTTCCGCAAGGGCGATATTCCCTCTTCTTGTCAATAGAAAACCTGGGTTGGGGGATTGGCGACTCACTTCAGTTCTTCCCCCATCCCTCCGAGCCCTGGGGTATTTTGCAATATTTTAGACGTTTTTGATTCTGACATCCCTATTCAATATTGCCTGGTCCCCAATTGCGCGCCTTGATTAATTGAGGAGACTGACGGATCAACACAAAGCAGTTAATTAAGTTTTACAGTCCTCCTGTCTCCTTCTTCGTTGTCTTGTGACAGGTTGTTCCTCTGGATGCCCCAGCAAAGGGCAGGTTTTACACAACCGCCATTCCTGCCTGCTCTTCTTGATCACCCGGCTTTGCTGGAGTTCTCCAGACGAGACATTTGCAGCTTTTTAAGACTTCCTGCTGAGTTTTTAGACCTCACAATTCTCCACGCTGCCGTGGCTGCTGTCGTTTTTTTTTTTTGCCGAACCTACTTAATTAGGGACACGTTGGCAAATGCTTGGAGGGAGGCTGACGTCCTCCCTCGTCAGCTACTTACCGCAAGCAGCCTGAAGTTTTGTGCCTCTAAACAAATGACTTACCGCTCTCGGCTCCCGTTGATCTGGCATGGCTTTTATACCTGAGACGGTGCCGTGCGCTTAGAGGCGCCGCCGAATTCCGATCGTTAAAATCTCGGGGAGAAGGGACAGGCAAATGTAAGAAAGGAAGGACTAGAAATTCTGCATCGGTCTCGGAAGACGGGAGCTGTGGGTTTCCTCTTGTCAAAGCAATGTGTTTTTTTTTCTCCCCAGGCCCGTAGTTAGCTGTTTTCCTCTTTCCACAACTCCAGTGGAGAATGGGTGCAATCTCCTGGTGCAAAGTATTTTGCCAGGTTAACCGTCAAAGGGACCATCACTTCCAGATGTGTGCGAAGCCACCCCAAGGCTTTCTTCTCCTGCGTTTGTTGGCTGTTTTAGTTTACAATTTAATTTAGGTGACAGCTTCACGCTGGTGGGGGGTGGGGTGGGGAGGGAACAGTTTGATTTGGCACTGACATGATTTTATAACAGCAATTGGTTTCCAAGAGCTTAAGCACCCCGCCATGTCTTTCCACAGCACCTTTTCCTTGCTCTTAGATTCCCAAATCACAGTTGAAGAGAAAATGGAAGTATTTTAGAAGTGGCACATGGCTCCGTCTATAATTGCCACAATAAACAAATTATATAGCTATAAATGCTAGAAACGGGCATGAGGCAAAAGGCACATTCTACTGTATGTGGTGGACATGCAGAAAAAAAATCTCTTAAAGCAGTGGTTCTCAACCTGGGGGTCGGGACCCCATTTGGGATCGAACGACCATTTCACCGGGGTCGCCAAACAACGCAGTCCGCCATTTCCCCCCCCCCTTTTCCTTAGCTGTGCTACTCCCTTTTATTCTATTGGCTTTTGAAAGCCAATAGAATAGACTCTCTTGAATAGAGTCTAATTCTATTGGCTTTCAAAAGCCAATAGGAATTGTCCAGGCTGTTTCTGCCCTGCTGAGCCCGCCAAAAGTCCCATTCTGCAAACGGTGCTGCACCAGTTGAGTAGTCCTCGACTTACGACCGGTTGAGTAGTCCTCGACTTACGACCGGTTGGGGGTCGCGGCATTAAAAAGGTTGAGAATCACTGTCTTAAAAGATCGGGAAGACCACCCCACACACACACCCCTTCAAGAAATTTAAAAATCGAATTTGATATGGGATCACATATCAAATGGATATGACGATCACATATTCTTTGATTCTTAAAATAGGAACAGAACCTGGTTTTGTCTGTTTAAACATATCTACTGGCAGGATCTGGGGATCAAATGAATTCTCCAGAGAAGTGAAGTGAGCACGGGCCATATCCTCTTGGTCACACTGACTCCGACTTCTAATACTCTAATTTCTGTCTTCGTCAAATCAAAGCAATTTTTTCTCTTTCCTTCCAGTGCTCCGATGCCCTACCTCATAGGACTTCATTTAAGCCTGATAGAGGTAAGTCTAATAATAATAATAATAATAATAATAATAATAATAATAATATAAAAAAAAGTTGGAAGGGACCTTGGAGGTCATTGAATCCAACCCCCTGCTCAGGCAGGAAACCCTACACCATTTCGGACAAATGGCTGACCAGTCTCTTCTTAAAAACTTCCAGCGTTGGAGCATTCACAGCTTCTGGAGGCAGGTTGTTCCACTGGTGAATTGTTCTCACTGTCAGGAAGTTTCTCCTTAGTTCTAAGTTGCTTCTCTCCTTGATTAGTTTCCACCCATTGCTTCTTGTCCTGCCTTCAGGCACTTTGGAGAATAGCTTGACTCCCTCTTCTTTGGGGCAGCCCCTGAGATATTGGAACACCGCTATCATGTCCCCCCCTGGTCCTTCTCTTCGTTAAACTAGACATACCCAATTCCAGCAACCGTTCCTTGTATGTTTTAGCCTCCAGTCCCCTAATCATCTTTGTTGCTCTTCTCTGCACTCTTTCTAGAGTCTCCACATCTTTTTTACATCGTGGTGACCAAAACTGGATGCCGTATTCCCAAGTGTGGCCTTACCATTGGCCTGTTCAGCCTGGAAACTGGGGTTGAAGTGTCATAAACTTCCTCTCTCAGTTTGATACAGACATTCCTGGCAGAAGCTTTTTCAGTAACTGTCAGGCACCCTTAAGCTATTTCCTCTTCAGCTGTAAACCATTTCAGGCATTTGAGTTGGGGGGGGGGGAGATACGAGAAATTGTACGAAACTGGAAAGAATGCAGAGAAGAGCAACTAAGATGATTAGGAGAGTGAAAGCTAAAACATGCGAAGAACGATTGCAGGAGTTGGGTATGTGTAGTTTAACGAAATGAAGGACTAGGGGTGACAGGATAGCAGTCTCCCAATACTTGAGGGGCTGCCACAAAAACGAGGGGGGTCAATCTATTCTCCAAAGCACCAGAAAGCCGGACAAGAAGCAACGGATGGAAACTAACCAAGGAGAGAAGCAACCCAGAACTAAAGAGAAATTTTCTGACAGTGAGAACAATTAACCAGTGGAACAACCTGCCTCCAGAAGTTATGAATGCTCCAACACTGGAGGTTTCTAAGAAGATATTGGACAGCCATTTTTTTCTGAAATGATAGAGGGTTTCCTGCTTGAGCAGGGGGTTGGACTAGATGACCTCCAAGGTCCCTTCCAACGCTGTTAATCTGTTATACTGCAGGAAAATGTCGGATTTGGCTTGTGATGCAGATTAGACTGTTCCTTGAGAGTTAAAATATCAAACCTATCCATAGTTTGCTGGGTCTAATTTGCTATAATTGGAAAAATCTCCACTAAGGTAAAGGTTTTTTTTGGGGGGGGGGGGTTTGGTCCAAAGACCTGGTTTCTGATTTAAAAACCCACCACCTCTGTGTCTCAAAAGTGGGGTTTTCCGAATTTTTCACGGTTCCTTCCTTCCCAAGTTCTCTGTCATCACCTAATCATTCAGCCGAAGGATTTCTATTTTAGCCATCTCTTTGAGCAACTTCAAAGGAGACAGAAAGTTCGTAAGACAGATGGGGGGGTTGTGTCGTATGAATAATGGAAGACTTTTTACGGCACTAGCCATTCCAATTCCGGAAACACAAGGATAAGCTCCGTTAAATTTCCAGCAGATAAGATAATCTTCCTCCCTCTCTTTTGCCATTTTTTCGTGGCTGGAGCCAAAATCAGTCTGTGGTTACATTCAGGCACTTCTTTGTGGGCCTCAAGAGGTAAAGGTTTTGCCCCGTTTCCTGGTTGATGGAAATCTTCTCAGCCTTGGACCTCAGAAGATCTTTCAGTAGATTCTCACTTGGTTTCCCACACCTGAGGACCTGCTGAACGTCTGGCGGAGAATTCAGATCTTAAGTGAGAGAAAACAACTTAACACAGTGGTTCTCAACCTTTTTAATGCCGTGACCCCCCCCCAACCGGTTGTAAGTCGAGGACTACTCAACCGGTCGTAAGTCGAGGACTACTCAACTGGTGCAGCACCGTTTGCAGAATGGGACTTTTGGCGGGCTCAGCAGGGCAGAGACAGCCTGGACAATTCCTATTGGCTTTTGAAAGCCAATAGAATTAGACTCTATTCAAGAGAGTCTGTTCTATGGGCTTTCAAAAGCCAATAGAATAAAAGGGAGTAGCACAGCTAAGGAAAAGGGGGAAAAAATGGCGGACTGCGTTGTTTGGCGACCCCCGTGAAATGGTCGTTCGACCCCAAATGGGGTCCCGACCCACAGGTTGAAAATCATTGAACTGACAGCTGATTGTGGCATGAATCAGCAGGGTTGAGCTCCAAACATTATTTTAGAGGATTTATTGCTTATTGTGACATTTGTTTTTGACCGACACTGCTTTAGAAGATGTTGTAGTTGACAGGAAGGATGTTCTGACAGGGTTACAAACAGTTTTCAAGCAAGGGTCTACCTCAGGGGTCTTCCAACTTGGCCCTTTTATGACTTGTGGATTTCAACTCCCAGAATTCCTCAGCCAGGGCTCCGATTCTGATGACATGCTACACAAACCGTTTGCTTCCAGCTTCTTCAGTTGAAAGCAGCCATGTCAGAAATAATGGATGCTGCTCTGATGGGTTGTTTGTTTTGGTGACACCACTGTGGAAGCTGAGGAACGTAACTCAGGGGTCTTCAAACTTGTGCCTGGCTGAGGAATTCTGGGAGTTGAAGTCCACAAGTCACAAAAGGGCCAAGTTTGAAGACCCCTGGTCTACATAGATCATCTTCCACTTTTGTTGAGCACATGGTCTCCAGAATTAGCAGAAGATACACTTTCTATACATCCGGGCTACCCCTTTGGAGAAGGCCTCACAGGATCTGGGAACCCTGGAGATTATCAACCAGCGTCTTCCGAATCAGAGACATCTTTCACAGACCACAGCTGAACTCCAGAAGGCTGCTGCATCAGTAATTCTCCCGGTTTTCAGATATTTGGCGGTTGTGCACCCTTGATCCGGTGTGTGGAAAAAATTGCTAGGGTTTCATCTCCAATTGAAGGTGAAGCCACTTCTTCTTGGGGGATCGATTGCTGCTGAGTTATAAAGTCTATGGACCAAACTGTCATTCTGAAGTCTGGCGTTTCAAAGATGTCCTTCAAGGCCATTTGTGATTTTAGATCAGCTAACGTCCCTACGTTAGCCACCAATAAAATTTGGAGGCATCTGAAGATAAGGATATCTTCTCAAGGTCAAAATTGGTCGGCTGGTGGAAAAAGCAGGGCAGGAGCGGGGGGGGGGGGTGAGTGGGCGGAAGACAGGCTACCTGCTGCCCTTGGATCAAAGGGTTCAGAGGTCAAAGGACATGGGCTACTTAACCATCCCAGTCGGTGTAGCAGCTATTTCAGACTGTAAATCAGAGAGTGATTTTAATTAAAGCTTTCCTTCCAGGATCGTAAAAGGAGATATTCTGGTCTGTATCCCCTCGCGAGCTACCAAATCAATACGTCCTGTTGCTTGCGACTACCTGCAGGTTTCCACCGCCCGTTTGGGGTGTTTTCCAGATCATAAAACTTCATATGGGGACCGATGCACTCCTAAAAGGGGTTTTGCAAATCTTGTAGATTGAAAGTGGGCTCTCTGCTTTTCCTCAAAGCGTTCTGCGGAATAGGAACAGTCCATCAACTCTAGTTGGGTTGATTAATTGATGGTGCCACTTTTTCTTTTTTCTTTTTTTTTTGTCAAGGGGACAAGTCCTCACTGATGCCCTTGAGAGTCAAAGACACATTTTTATCACTTTGTCAAAGAAGATACATCACTGGCGTCAATTTTAAGTACCATTATCTGCTTTGAGAGAGACTAAGTGGGCATTTATTTAAATCTAATCGTGTAGTAAAGTAAGGCTGAAGTCCTGCTCTCTGGAAAATATTCCTAAGCAAAGAAGGATGGGTTTATTTCAGATCTGCTGTTAAGCCTCCGAATGGCGTTAGAGTTCAACAACTCAGATTACATGCTGGGTCTTCTTTTTATATATATAATATTTTATTGGTTTTCCACTTGTTACATTTAAGTCTTTGAAAAGCAACTGGTGGCAGGGTTAAACAATAATTCAATAACATAAAGTTTACTACCGACCTCAGTTAGATCAGGGATAGTCAACCTTGGCTCTTTTATGACTTGTGGACTTCAACTCCCAGAATTCCTGAGCCAGCTGGGAGTTGAAGTCCACGAGTCATAAAAGAGCCAAGGTTGACTACCCCTGGGTTAGATCATCAAATATTTTTTCTCTTTTTCCCATACAAGTTAGTACATTTCTGATTAAATCAACTCAATAAAAACATCCTTGTTACATTTATCAATACATTTTTAGCTTATACGTATTTTAATTAATCTGGGTATAACAATCCATGTCCTGTTATTAATTTTTACTTAATTTTTAAATTCTCACCAATATTCCAATCAATCTTTAAAGTCCATGATTTTCAAGCTCTAGGTAACCAAGGTTTCCCTTATCTACACTTCATAAGAAACTATAATATCCAAAATACATGTTTTACCTGTTTAAATATAATCTTATTCTATTTCCTAAAGATTTTCTATTTTCCACCATAACTAAATTTTCTGGTTAATAATAAAATATCCCCTTTTAGTAGATCATAGCCATTATACACATTGCCTGGGTTAACCAATAAGTCAAACATATCCCTGATAGTCACTTTTTATTTCCCGTTCAGTCCTAATTTTTCAATATTATACAACTCAGAGCCTTATTTCCCACTAATTTCCCACTATTTTAAATCTAATAACCCAGAATCCTGGGTCTTCTCTGTTGGGGAAGCTTTTTGGGTAACAAATCAAGAGACACGATTATTATTTTAGTTGTTAAATTTAACTTATTGATGAACCACAAATAAGGACCCTACCCAAATAGCATTGAGGCCTTGATTCTAGGTGACGTCATCATGAATTTGATATCCAGTAAGGACATATAAAAAAGCCCTTTATATATATATATATATATATATATATATATATATATATATAAAACTAAGCTAGGAATCCCCAGGTCAGGTGTTTGGAAAGATTCATACATGCATTTGGGGAGAGGAAGGTGCACAAGGAAAATTTGAGACAACTGAATTTTGGAAACAGCTGAGCAACATGAATCTTTTTGGGGCATAAATAAATTACTTGCTTCTCTCTATTTTCATTTTCAGAAAGTCAGAAATATTTCTCTGGATGACGTGGTCATCCTGAATGTGGACACTAACACACTGGAAACACCTTTTGATGACCTGCAAAGCCTCCCAAATGATATAGTGAGTACACTTCGATTTCTTCCTGGTTCTTCTTATTCCTGTTTGGTAAAAGTGCCTGATCTGGAGGCAAGCTGTTCCACTGGTTAATTGTCCTCCCTGTTAGGAAGTTTCTCCTTAATTCCAGGTTGCTTCTCTTCTTGATTGGTTTCCATCCGTTGTTTCTTGTCTTGCCTTCTGGTACTTTGGAGAATAGGTTGACCCCATCTTCTTCTTCGTGGCAACCCCTAAAATACTGGAATACTGCTATCATGTCCCCCTTCGTCCTTCTTTTCTTCTGCCAAACCCAATTCCTGCAACCGTTCTTCATACGTTTGATCATCTTAGTTGCTCTTCTCTGAACTTTTCCCAAGGTCTCAGCATCTTTTTTGTAGCACGGTGACCACAATTGGCTGCAGTATTCCAGGTGTGGCCTCACTAGGGTTTTATAAAGCGGTATTAATACCTCGCGTGATCTTGATTCTATGCGTCTGTTTATACAACCCAGGATTGTATTAGCTTTTTTGGCTGCTGCTGCACACTGCGGGCTCATAGAGGATTTATGACAGGAAGTTCAACAAGGTGGATTGTGTTGGTAGAAGGATGTCAAGGCCACCCCCAGCCTCTGCAAGGCAGCTTTGATGCCAGCCCATCACAATGTTACAGCCCTCCCATCTTGTGAAAAAAAAAAAGCTAATTGGCTCGTGATAATTGTTTTCTGCTTTGTGAAGCATCTTTTTCTCTTCTCGCTGATTTGGCCATCATCATCATCATCATCATCGAGTTGGAAGGGACCTTGGAGATCATCAAGTCCAACCCCCTGCTCAGGCAGGAAACCCTATACTATTTCGGACAAATGGCTGTCCAGTCTCTTCCCCTTCTTTGGAGAAGGATACCATCGAAGACTTTTAATTTCTCTCATTCCTCGCTGGTTATTTTTTTTTAAAAAAAAAAAAATTTGTTGAGCACAAAGTTTGTAATTTTTTTAAAATTTATTTTAATTTGGGCGTTGTTCGCCCCCACCCCCCACTTCTCCAAAGCTGCTTGCCTTGAAGGAGGCTTTCTTCCCCCCGCCCCTTCTTTTGATTCTGCGTTTTGCAAGTTCGGTCTTTTCCCCCTTGCTTTTTATTCATGTTGACAACTCCAAAGCCATGGATCTAATTAAAATAAATTCCTCTCGTACCGTTAGTGAACCATTTCATTATGCCGCACTGCACAGATCGCATTTTGAAACATGGTGATAGCTTAAATCTGACCTTTCGTCCCGAACTGCCAAGAGCATAGACATGTTCTTTAGACACACAATCCCGGTGGTGTGTCTAGGCCACAGCTCTGGGGAAGAAGCTGTTCCTTCCTCGTGAGGCTATCGTCCACACTGAGGGCAGGGTGGCGGTAGGGACCCTGCCAACTTGCAAGGACAGCTTGGCGAACATGTTGACTTTGTGGACAACTTTCCCAAGAGTGTAGAACAGGGGTTTTCAAACTTGGCCCTTTTATGACTTGTGGACGTCAACTCCCAGAATTCCACAAGTCATAAAAGGGCCAAGTTTGAAGACCCCTGTCTTAAATCTAAGAAACAAAATGGAGGCTGGCTGAGGAATTCTGGGCGTTGAAGTCCACAAGTCATAAAAGGGCCAGGTTTGAAGATCCCTGGTGTAGAACGTGGTGCTTTTGACACCTCCTATTCTCAAGACTTAATTTGAGCCTGGAAGTTGATTTCAAGACTCTTCTGTGTCCCACAGAAGTAAGGGAACCTTGAAGAGCTCATGGTTGTTGTCTGTTGCAAATGCTGTCCACGGAACCATCATCTACTCGTGCTTTTTCTTCTTATCTTGGTCTGTGGGGGGCTTTCAAAATGACCGTCATAGTGTCCTGCAACAAGCTGCTTTGCTGAAGGTACGGTTAGTCCTCAGGTTACAACCGTTTGTAACAACCATTCAACATACACGAGAATATATCTACCGAGTTACGTCTCAGATTTCTAGAGAGCGCATTCTGCACCTCCTTTCTTACTTAAACCATAACTTGGTGTGGTTTTTTTTTTTTTTTGTTGTTGTTGTTGTTGTGTTAATGGGTTTTTCTGGCCTTGCTGCCTTGGTCTTTTTTCTTGATTCGTTTAGCGTTGAGGGGAGTTGTTGGTGTAGAGTTGTCCATTTTCCCTTCCCTTGTTGTTTTAAGAACTTGCATTGAAACTGGGAAACTTTATGATGGTCATTAAACCAGCCCAGTGGGAACTGAGGACGCTCAAGGACATTGGATTAGGATGCACGCATGTTATTTTTCGTGGCAAAGAACTCTGAAACCCCATAATGGAGAAGAATCAGAATCAGAATAGAGCTGGACCTTGGTGGTCTTCTAGTCCAGCCCCCTGCTCAAGCAGGAGACCCCATACCATCTCAGACAAGTGCCTGTCCAGTCAAAAATCTCCAGTGATGGAGCACCCACGATTTCTGGTGGCAAGTTGTTCCTCTGGTTAATTGTCCTCACTGTCTGGAAGTTTCTCAATTCGAGGTTGCTTCTCTCTTTGGTCAGTTTCCAACCATTGTTTCTTGTCCTGCCCTCTGGTGCTTTAGTAAATAACGTGACCCCCTCTTCTTGGTGGCAGCCCTTCAAATACTGGAATACTGCTATCATGTCTCCTCTATTTCTTCTTTTCTTTAACCAAATCCAAGTCCTGCAGCCGTTCTTTGTATGTTTTGGTCTCCAGGCCTTTAAATCATCTTAGTTGCTCTTCTTTGCACTTTTCCCAAAGCCTCAACATCTTTTTTGTAATGCGGTGACCAAAACTGGGTGCAGCATTCCAGGTGTAGCCTTACTAGGGTTTTATAAAGCGATACTAATACCTCGCATGATCTTGATTCCATGCCTCTGTTTATGCAACCCAGGATTGTATTAGCTTTTTTGGCTGCTGCCGCACACAGCTGGCTCAGTCAGAGAAATGGTGCTTAGCCACCAGGTCTAGGCGCCATGAAGGTGGAACGGAGAAGATATCGAGAAATACTTATCTGAAATACCAGGTGTGTTTATGGTGTATCACTCGCTGACTTGGACAAATTCTCAAAAGTGAGCAGAAGCGTTCCAGGTTCCAAAGTGTGCGTCTCACATTCCCCATGTTCCTCCAGAATCGCAAGAGTCTCCATGGTGGGTGTCTACTCAACCTTGGCCACTTTAAGATGGGTGGACTTCAACTCCCAGAATTCCCCAGCCAGGAATTCTGGGAGTTGACGTCCAGACATCTTAAGGTGACCAAGATTGAGTAGACAGCCACCATGGAGACTCTTGCGATTCTGGAGGAACACGGAGGATGTGAGACGCACACTTTGGAACCCGGAACGCTTCTGCTCACTTTTGAGAATTTGTCCAAGTCAGCGAGTGTGCGAGCTGCGAGTTGCTCAGTTCCCGTCAGAGAGTGTTCTTTTGTGTCAATGGTAATGAGCCCATCAGGCTGTGTTCACCTGAAGTGGCGCTCTGTGAATCAGAGGCAATTAAACACCTCCGGGATGAAACGAAGAGGGCGGTGAAGGTTAAGTGCAGCATCGTCTGAAGCACAGGTGGGAAGAGCTTCTGAGAAGCCTTAAGGATGCCGGAGGAGTGACAGGTGGCACCTGTTGACAGGTGGGCACCGTTGGCATCGGGGCTGTGGCAGATCAGCCCTGTCTGCTCTAATGAGAAAAGGGGGAGAGCTGTGTTAGGATCCTCTCCTGTGAAGTCATTACTAGACTCCATCCTGTTTTGCTTGTTACTAATCTAAAGAACAGGGGCCCATTAGAGGCAATAATGCTTTCGGGAAGATAGATGTGGGGTCTCCCAACAAGCTGTATGTTCCATCAATCAGTCAATCAATCAATCAATCAGAATAAATCTGGAAGGGACTTGGAGGTCTAGAATAGAACAGAACAGAATAGAATAGAACAGAACAGAACAGAACAGAATAGAATAGAGAATATAAGAAAATAGAATAGAATAGAATATGAAATAGAATAGAACAGAACAGAATAGAATAGAATATAGAAAATGGAATAGAATAGAATAGAATATAGAAAATGGAATGGAATGGAATGGAATACAATACAATACAATATAGAAAATGGAATAGAATAGAATATAGAAAATGGAATGGAATAGGATAGGATAGAATAGAATAGAATAGAAAATATAAGAAAATAGAATAGAATAGAATAGAATAGAATAGAATAGAATAGAATAGAATAGAATAGAATAGAATAGAATAGAATAGAGAATATAAGAAAATAGAATATGAAATAGAATAGAACAGAACAGAATACAATAGAATAGAATAGAATATAGAAAATGGAATGGAATGGAATAGAATACAATACAATACAATACAATATAGAAAATGGAATAGAATATAGATAATGGAATGGGATAGGATAGAATAGAATAGAATAGAATAGAATAGAATAGAATAGAATAGAATAGAATAGAATAGAATAGAATAGAATAGAATAGAATAGAATAGAAAGGGACCTTGGAGATCTTCTAGTCCAGCCCCCTGCTCAAGCAGGAGAACTTATACCATCTCAGACAAGTGACTGTCTAGCTTCTTCTTAAAAACCTCCAGTGATGGAGCACCCACAATTTCTGGTGGCAAGCTGTTCCACTGGCTAATTGTCCTCACTGTTAGGAAGTTTCTCCTTAATTCTGGGTTGCTTCTGTCTTTGGCCAGTTTCCAACCATTGTTTCATTTTTCTTTTTCATCGCAAGCACAAAATCCGGAAGCAATTTCAAAACAGAAGCGAGATTAAACATATTCTCTTCTTTGGATAAAAGAACCGGTTGGACCATCACTGCTTCTCATTGCTGTGGGGAATAATATATACACCTCTAGTGACTCATAATCTTTATCCTAATTCATATTAAGGGAATCCTCTATATAAATTCAATTGTTTTTTACATTAAAAGAAAAAAAATACCTCAACTTCCAACCATTCATTTAGTGAATTCTCAGCCCTATCAAAATGGGGTTCCCACTTTCCGCTTCTTCCCATCAACCCTGCGTGGTTTCCTTTTTAAAAATAGATATATATATATATATTATTAATTTTTTACAATAACAATCTTCAGTGCTTCGTGAACAGTGTGTCGTCTCGATTCATGTATTCAAAACAATCAATGATAATTTCTACAATTCATCAATACGTTGATTGGTAATATATTTCTCGATCTACTCTCCTTCCAGTAATATTCTCCTTTTGTCTACATCAGGGGTAGGCAACCTTGGCTCTTTTATGACTCGTGGACTTCAACTCCCAGAATTCCTGAGCCAGCGTGGGGGAACTATGGCCCCCTCGTGACTTGTGGACTTCAACTCCCAGAATTCCTCAGCCAGCATGAGGGAAACTTTGGCCCCTTCGTGACTTGTGGACTTCAACTCCCAGAATTCCTGAGCCAGCATGAGGGAAACTTTGGCCCCTTCATGACTTGTGGACTTCAATTCCCAGAATTCCTGAGCCAGCGTGAGGGAAACTTTGGCCCCTTCATGACTTGTGGACTTCAATTCCCAGAATTCCTGAGCCAGCATGAGGGAAACTTTGGCCCCTTCATGACTTGTGGACTTCAATTCCCAGAATTCCTGAGCCAGCATGAGGGAAACTTTGGCCCCTTCATGACTTGTGGACTTCGACTCCCAGAATTCCTGAGCCAGCATGGCTCAGCCTGGAAACTCTCTTTCCCCTCAGCCTGGCTGGCTCAGGAATTCTGGGAGTTGAAGTCCACCAGTCATAAAAGAGCCAAGGTGGCCTACCCCTGGTCTACATTCAACAAATATAATTCTTAATATTTTCAGTACACACCAAGTTGAATATAAACATTTTTTCCCTGCATTGATGCCTATGATAATAACATCAACATACAACGTGTTTTCTAATCAGCTTGTGTTTCCATTATATTCACGAAAGTCATCTTGTTAAGCCATTATGGGTCCTGTTTTCAAGATTCTTATAGAAGCTTAGTTTCTCCTCAGGATGCAGACCATGGTTTCCTTTGAGGACCTTTGAGATAGGAACGTCTCCTTCTTGTTCTTCTCCCAGATTTCCTCGCTGAAAAGCCGGTTGAAGAAGGTCTCCATGACCACAGGGGATGGGGTTGCCAGAGCGTTCCTCAAAGCCCAGGCTGCTTTTTTCGGGAGCTATCGCAACGCGCTGAAGATCGAGCCGGTAAGTATGAAGGATCGATCTCTTGACGCCAAAGAGAAGAAGCAGGTGTGTTTGTGTGGCATGTGTGTGTTTCTCTACAGCTCAGTACAAGGTCAGCGTCGTCCCTGTGGTGACTTGGCTTCCCCGTCATGTAAATAAGGATTCCGGACACCATCCATGTTGCCCGTGTCTTCTTCAGCAGATGGCCTGGGGATGAGGTTGCCCATGGCACGTCAGAATCAGGATAGAGCTGGATGGGACCTTGGAGGTCTTCTAGTCCAGCCCCCTGCTCAAGCAGAAGACCCTATACCAGGAGTAGGCAACCTTGGCTCTTTTATGACTCGTGGACAACAACTCCCAGAATTCCTGAGCCAGCCATGCTGAGGGGACAGGGAAAGGTTTCCATGCTGAGCCATGCTGGCTCAGGAATTCTGGGAGTTGATGTCCATGAGTCATAAAAGAGCCAAGGTTTCAGACAAATGGTTGTCCAGTCTCTTCTTAAAAACCTCCACTGATGAAGCACCCACGACTTCTGGTGGCAAGCTGTTCCACTGGTTAATTATCCTCACCGTTAGAAAATTCCTCCTTATTTCTGGGTTGGTTCTCTCCTTGATTAGTTTCCATCCGTTGCTTCTCGTCCTGCCTTCTGGTGCTTTGGAGAATAGCTTGACCCCCCCCCCCAAATACTGGAATCCTGCTATCATGTCCCCCCTAGTCCTTCTTTTCTCTAGACTAGCCAAACCCAAATCTCGCAGCCATTCTTCGTATGTTTTAGTCTCCAGGCCTTGGATCATCTTAGTTGCTCTTCTCTGCCCTTTTCCCAAAGTCTCAACATCTTTTTTACAATAGGGTGACCAAAACTGGATGCAGCGTTCCAGGTGTGGCCTTACTAGGGTTTTATAAAGCGGTACTAATACCTTGCATGATCTTGATTCTATGCCTCTGTTTATGCAGCCCAGGATTATATTAGCTTTTTTTGGCTGCTGCCGCACGCGGTTGGCTCAGTCAGAGAAATGGTGCTCAGCCACCAGGTCTAGGCGCCATGGAGGTGGAACGGTGAAGATATCAAGAAAGTTTTTTTTTTTTTTTTGTGCTGCAAGTGTGATTATACACCTTGAGTTTGATTGCCCTTGGATATCAAGATGTTTATTGCATCTGACAATTCTTTATTGTTGCTTGTCGGTTGTTCTTTTGTGTTCTGCTGGTTTGGTTGGTATCGGTGGATTTATGAAATCATTAAAATAATTGGATAATTGAAGGGTTGACCTGAAATGAAATACAGATGGGGTTAGTCTTTGGTTTGTGTCACCATTGAGAAGAGGATGTTCTGCGGTGTTTGGATGTGGGAATGTGAGGTGCAAGGATCTTGAAATTTTCTGGAATGTGGAAAGAAGGGAGTAAGTTGGTCAGGAGTTGGCTCCCTTGCATCAGATGGATGGATAGGCCTCAAGAAGTGGAAATGATATGTTATTCCCCACAGCAGTGAGAAACAGAGATGGTCCAACGGGTTCTTTTATCCAAAGAAGAGAATATATTTAATCTTGCATCTCTTTTGAAATTGCTTCCGGATTTTGTAGCTTGCGATGAGAATGGAAAAATAAAATCCTGATTTTGTTTTAGTTAATTACGTAGGTTCATTGTTGCAGAAACGGACGGCATATACTGTTAGGTAAAAGCCAAAAAAGTTGTGACTGCGATGTTGTTATCTTCCATAGTGCTAAAGAGAGTCAAAAGTTGGTGCCTTTTTTTTCCCTTCTTCCTTCTTTACACGGTCTTTTTTTTTGTTTGTTTCCCTCCTCCTTTTTCTACTTTTCCAGATAAAATTTCCCCCTTTCTCTGCTCTCCTATTATTTATTTATTTATTAAAATTTATAAACCGCCCCACTCCCGCAGGACTCCGGGCGGCTAACAATAAATTACTTTCTTGAATTTCTTTTTGTATTTTATATTTCGACAAACTAATCAAACTCTTATTATAAATAAAAGAAGAAGAGGAGGAGGAGGAGGAGGAGCGCAGGGATTGTGCAAAGAAATTGGGGCCCTGTGCACACATTTGTGTGTTGTTGTTGTTTTTTTTTTGAGGTGTGCGTGTGTGTTGGCAGCTCGTCCTGCCTCTCTCCTGATCCAGCTGGCCTTTGCGTCCCTCTTTCCCAAACTCCAACAAAATCCATCTTTTTCGCTCTGCTGACTGCAAGGCACGAGAGTGAAGTCAAGTGCCACTCCTTAATCACAACTGTGTGCATTTTGTGGCTTCCTTTTTTTTTTTTTTTTGGTTAGCTGTGAAATGCTAAAGGTTAAAAAGATCTTTCAAGCAGCCTTCCCCAGAAACAGTGGCTTTAATTGCTTAATATTGTGGCATTTTAAATATTTATAGCCTTATCACATGCTGGCGGCGGGAGGGGGGGAGACAGAGGCAGCGGGCAAGGCTAAACTTTCCCCCCCCCCTTGTTGAGGAAAGGGCCTGTTGTGCTTGACTCCAGTGCCACCTCGCGGCCAGGAGTGGCCTGTGGTTGTGGGATTCAGCCAAGGCTGGGGTCTTCCTTGTGTGCGGACCCGGGCAATCATTTGGAAAAGGTGCAGGATCTGCAGTCTTGGAGACGTGGCGTGAAGAAGCCTGCAGCTTGCCCCTGTCAGAGGTTGGTCTGACAAACTCAGATCAAGCTTTGGTTTGGAAGCAGACAGGAAGGCGGTGCAGAGAGTGGTGAGGACGGCAGAAAAGAGGATTGGCAGTTTCCTCCTTTCCATCCAGGGCATGGCACAGAAGCGATGCTTGAGCAGCGTCCGCAGGATTGTCTGGGACACCACACACCCTCTTCACAACCTGTTTTCCTTGTTCCCTTCTGGGAAAAGAGGGGGCTCCGTGGTATCCGAAGCAGAACATCCAGATTCAGTCCCAGCTTCGTTCCATACGGTATCAACCTTGTGAACTCTCAAGCTTCCTCCTTCCGTTATGTATTCAAGATGGACAGTGATTAATATTTATATGTTGCTTAAACGTAAGGGTGTAGGTCACGGGTAGGCAACCTTGGCTCTTTTATGACTCATGGACTTCAACTCCCAGAATTCCTGAGCCAGCATGGGGGAACTATGCCCCCCTTTAGGACTCGTGGACTTCAACTCCCAGAATTCCTGAGCCAGCATGGGGGAACTATGCCCCCCTTTATGACTCGTGGACTTCAACTCCCAGAATTCCTGAGCCGGCATGGCTCAGCTTGGAAACCTCTCCCTTTCCCCTCAGCATGGCTGGCTAAGGAATTCTGGGAATTGAAGTCCACCAGTCATAAAAGAGCCAAGGTTACCTACCCCAGGTGTAGGTCTATATATATATGTTATATATAGTATGTTTTAAATGTGTGTTATGTATGTGTACACTGAGAGCAAGCAACTAGATTTCATTTTTAATGGGTGCCGCTGTGCCCACAGGGGAAAAAAATGACAATAAAGGTTATCTAATCTAATCTAATCTAATCTAATCTAATGGTCCTGGCTTGTCCAGTAACCCTACCAATTCCCCACCTCCTGTATTTAAGTTTTAGCTGTGATTATACTTTGTTCGTTGATGTCTTCTCTTGGGAAAAATAGTTCCTTCATCCCTCTTTCCACCCCTGGAAACCATCTCCAACAAAGGTTGAGGTCTTTGGTCTTCTTCTGCCTAACCAGCTTTTATGTCTTTCCTGTCATTTCTTACCCTGGTGTTCTCGTCCTCTTGAGACCCGCTGCCAATAATGCTTGATTCAGAAGGACATAACCTTGGTTTGTGGGCCGTTTGGTCTGTTTTGTAGGCTCTGGGTGGCTGTTTCCAGGGCTACACGCGAGAGGGGGAACCGACGGGGATCGCCAACTTTAAGACTGTGGCTTGCCAGATTTTCTGAAGGACGTGGTGCTTCTCAAAAAGCAGGTTGTCGTGTCCTTTCTCTATCTAACATGGTTTTTGCAATGCTTCTTTTCCCCGGCGAGATCTTGCTACCTCAGAAGTCCATCATCCTGTAACGGATTAGCTTGATTTATCACAAGAGGCGACTTGCAAAGCTGTGGTAGATGCTCAAGGGCTTGGCTGTTGTTTAACAACACGACCATGTTCGAGCTTTTATCCCCGGGGCTAATTTGACTTTAAAATGACGGTTATAATTCTCTAATCCTCGCGATTTTATACCTCTCTCTCCACAGGATCCCACTTTTGCTGTTAGAGTCAGTGAATTTCAGCATCTGTGCCATTTTTATGGCGTGTGTCGGATGCGCACAGCTCCCAGGAAGGCACTTTCTGCTGGGAGGACAGCCGGTGTAGTTCTCCTCATAAGGGCCAACAGATTCCTTTCCATGTGCTTTTAGTTTCATTTCTGTAATTATTATAGAGCAGTGGTTCTCAACCTGTGGGTCGGGACCCCATTTGGGGTCGAACGACCATTTCACGGGGGTCGCCAAACAAGGCTGTCCGCCATTTTTTTCCCCTTTTCTTTGGCCACGCCCCTGGCACCCGGTGATGTATAAGTGGTTGGGGGTCACCACAACATGGGGAACTGTGTTATGGGGTCGCGGCATTAGAAAGCTTGAGAATCACTGTTATAGAGGGTGGGCATTGCCTAATAATCCTCCTCCTCTTCCTCCTCTTCTTCCTCTCCTCCTCCTCCCCTTCCTCTTCCTCCTCCCCCTCCCCTTCTCCCCCCTCTTCCTTCTCCCCTCCTCCTCCTCCCCTCCTCTCCTTCTCCTCCTTTTCCTTCCCCACATCTGTCTTCTCCTTCTGTTTTCTTTATCTTCTCTTCCTCCTCCTCCTCTCCTCCTCCTCCTCCTCCTCCTCTCGGTCATTCTTCTATCACCCACAATCTTAGCAGCATTCCTTCTACTTTTTCCCTAGTGCGATTCTTCCCACTTCACTGGAAGAAGGCAAAATCAAGGCAGGGAGCAGCTGATGTCTTCACCATCGTCAATTCCCTGACTGTTTTTGGTGTTTTCTTTCGTTCCAGTGGGAAAATCTCCTCCGGTTGAATGAAGGCAGCTCTCGGGACGGGCCTGATCAGCTGCCCCTTTCCACTTCTCTCTGCGCGTCGGGCTTGTTCCTTTAAGGACTTAATTGCTGATTTGCTAGAGCCCCATAAGGTTACTGGATGTTTGTCTTCAGCTCCCCCCATAGTTTCGCTTCAAGTGGGTCAATTGTCCGTTCTCCAGCTGCAGCTTCCAAATCCTTGAGTAGCTGTTCAGCAGAAGATTAACCGGGCACAAATCGGCCGAACAACTCAGCCTTGCTTCCTCCTCCGAGTTGGATGGGGGCTCTTTGTCAAACTACTACAGCTTGCTGCCTCTCAGTGCGGGTCCTGAGTTAGAAAATATATATATATTTATATACTGGCTTACAGTATATAAATATATATATATATTCTAACTCAGGAAGAGATGAGGGTTTGGGAAATCTATCTTGGCGATTTCTTATCCTTTGAGAGGGGAAAATCTCCATTTTTTTTTGCAGTCACTTCTTTCAAATATTTTGACCGCCAACCACGGTTAGACTCCGTTCAATTCTGCAATCACTTCTTTCAAATATCTTGACCGTCAACCACGGTTAGACTCCGTTCATTCTGCAATCACTTCTTTCAAATATCTTGACTGCCAACCACGGTTAGACTCCATTCAATTCTGCAGTCACTTCTTTCAAATATCTTGACCGCCAACCACGGTTAGACTCCGTTCATTGGTGGCCTCAACTCTTTAGCTCAAGTTTCCTTCTTCATGCTTTCTCCTTCCCTCGGCAGACACGCAAGCATGTCTTCTCCTCTGCGCTTTCAGAGGAGATGTTATTCTTTTGAAAATGTTCCTTCAGCTTTGGGGGGGCTCTTGAACAAACTGACGCAAGCAGCTAGCTATATAGGTGGGCCTTCAAGGAATCCGAAAAGACTGGAGGGGACAGGATTTAAAGGACCAGACGCTAAAATATATGCAGGAATTGGGCATGTCGTGTTTAATGAAAAGAAGGACGAGGGGTGACATGATAGCGGTCTTCCAATATTTGAAGGGCTGCCACAAAGAAAAGGGGGGGGGGGGGTCAACCTGTTCTCCAAAGCACCTGAAGGCTGGATAAGAAGCAACGGATGGAAACTAATCAAGGAGAGAAGCAACCTGGAATTAAGGAGAAACTTCCTGACAGTGAGGACAATTAATCAGTGGAACAGCTTGCCACCAGAAGTTGTGGGTGCTCCATCACTGGAGGTTTTTAAGAAGGTTTTTATAGGTTTTCCTGCCTGAGCAGGGGGTTGGACTAGAAGACCTCCAGGATCCCTTCCATCTCTGTTATTCTGGAATCAAGAACTCCTTTAAAAATACCAATAAAGGAGAATATTTGGAACTCAGGGTTGAAATGAGGGATCCTTGGTGCTCTCTGAGCTTACTTCTCCTCCTCCTCCTCCTTCCTCCTCTAGCACTGATGATGTTATCGAGTTAGGGAAATGAAACGTCCGCAAGAAAACAAGCAAGCTCAGAGAGCACCAAGCACCTCCCGTGGTATAGGGCAGACATGTCAAACACAAGGTCCGGGGGCCGGATGCGGCCCGCGAAGTGGTTTCATATGGCCCGCGAAGCCATCCTGGAAACAGTGAGGGAACGGCCCCCACTGCCTTGGCCCTGGCCCAGGCTGGCCGGGAGCCAATGTACAATTTGTGGTGGCCGTCTGTGCTGAAACGCATTCAGTCTTAGCTCCACAAGGCTATCTAGAAACAGCGAGGAACCAGTCCCTGCCTTGTTGGCCCCGTCCCCTGGATGCATGCTGGAGAGGTGTCACCCTTTGTGAGGAATGAAGAAATGCACCATGCCTTGGCGCTTGCCCCGGGCCCACCCCCTTCTGCCAGAGACCCTCAGGTCTGTCCCACTCCTGCCCAGGCCCCCACAGGCCCCCTTGACGCAAACGATGTAGAGCTGGCCATTTGAGAGATTCCTATAGAGCAGACCTGTCAAACACAAGGCCCGGGGGCCGGATGCAACCCGCGAAGTGGTTTCATGCGGCCCGCGAAGCCATCCTGAAAATAGTGAGGGAACGGCCCCCGCTGACTTGGCCCTGGCCCAGGCCGGCCGGAAGCCAATGTACAATTTTGTGGTGGCCATCTTGGCACTTGCCCCAGTGGACCATGCCTTGGCGCTTGCCCCGGTCCCACCCCCTTCTGCCAGAGACCCTCAGATCTGGCCCACTCCTGCCCAGGCCCCCATAGGCATCTTTGACGCGAATGATGTAGAACTGGGCACGCCCACCCAGTAGGCCACACCCACTCCATCGACACCCACCCAGTAGGCCGCACTCACCCTGGCCAAACCCACCCGGCCCCCCAAGGGCAACCCCAATGCTGATGGCGGCCCGCAATGAAATGGAGTTTAGGGTTTCCTGCACGAGCAGGGGGTTGGACTAGATGACCTCCAAGACCCCTCCCCTATCTGTTAATTCTGTTACCTTGTTAAGGCTCACGACACAGGCCCCACAGAACGTCTTCCCCCCAACTTCAGCTCAGATAAGTTGGGACTCTCCCCGGTTGTGCCGTAATTGTCAGCCTATCCCACGCCAGAGGTGGTGAGAAGGATGCGCCAAGCTCCCTAAGGACCGGGGGGGGGGGGGGGGGGACATCTTCCACTCCGGAAGTCTAGTGCTGGTGGGAAGCCTCCCCCCTTGACAGATTAGCTTAAATCGTGCTCCTTAAAAGAGGCCCGTTCATCTAGCGGAGAAGGTGGGTGGAGAAACGCTAATTGAATGGCTTTCTCTTCCCCAACGAACTGACAGAGAGGGAATTTTTGCAGGGACCGAAATACGCGTTTGGCAAATTGGGACTTGCGCTGCTGGCTCGCTACTTTTAAATAAGCTCCTATCGGTGCAGCGCAACCGGGGAGATT
Organism: Crotalus adamanteus; assembly: GCA_039797435.1. Classification (NCBI taxonomy): domain Eukaryota; kingdom Metazoa; phylum Chordata; class Lepidosauria; order Squamata; family Viperidae; genus Crotalus; species Crotalus adamanteus. The sequence goes on from CM077931.1 coordinate 8,313,712, forward strand.
TATGCAGAGAGCGACTGGAGAGCTCCTTCAAATTGCAGTGGGCGCTGGAATTCCTGGAAGTCACCTGAAGGGTGCATTATGGAGTAAATGCTTTTTATGATAATTGGCTACTCCGGTTTCTGTCTTCGCTCCCTATTATTATCATCATCATCATCGCTGCTGTTGTTGTCGTTATTGTTATTTGCAAGACAATTAGCGCATCAGAGAGGCTTCACCTGGTCTCCTTTGTGCACATCCCTGACACTTGTGTGTGTGTGTGTTTGTGTGTGTGTGTTTGTTTCTCTGCTTTAAACTTGGTTATCAGCTTTGCGGATTTTGTATTAAAATGGTCCTGTTGGGGAATATATATATATATATTTTCCTATGGAAAGGAGATGATCCTTCCACTGATGATTCAGAGCAAGGATTCTTCACTAGAAGAGTTGATGTGTAAAAAACCCAGTAAAATGAAGGAAGGAAAAGGGTGCCAAAAAAAAAAGTTTCTAAAAGGAAGTCTTGTACTCTGGAGATGACAAGTCTAAAAAACTATGCATAAATCATGGATGTGGTTTCAAGTGGCTTTGTTTCCTGCAAACAACATAAGGAACATAAGCTGACATACACAGCATCCTTGAAGCTTCCTTGTCAGATGGCGACAACATTTTGGCATCGTTACCGCTGAGATGCGGCAGAGAAGAACACCAGATGCACTCAAGAATGGCTCCGTGCTTTACGTTTGCAAGCCTAGTGTGGACAAAAACGCACCTCACGCCACATGTGGGGCTGGGTCCTGGGCAGCCCCACTCCTTTCTTCAGCCCTTCCACAAAGTGGGTGGTTATAAATTCTCTTCTCTGAGCTGTGCATGTGACTTCCTTAACTCAAATCCATCATTCTTTCTAAAGAAACAGGGGTTGGCCTTAATCCTTAATCCCTTTGGCTCCAAAAATCCTACACTTCAGCTTGGGAAACAGTGTGGTTTCTGACATGAGCATCAGCTGTACAAAGCAGGGAGAGCAAGATGATACTGTTTAAAAAAAAACAAAAACCCAGATATCTACTGGTAGGACAGATCCTATTAGCAAAGTCTTACACTTAGGCAGAAAAAACCAAAGGCACAAATACAGATTGGGTGAGACCTGGCTTGGAGGCAGTAACTGTGAGAGGGACCGTGGAGTCCTAGTGGACGATCACTTAACCATGAGCCAGCCGTGTACGGCAGCAGTCAAAAAAAAAACTAATACAATCCTGGGCTGTATAAACAGAGGCATAGAATCAAGATCACGTACTAGTACCGCTTTATAAAGCCCTGGTAAGACCACACCTGGAATACTGCAGCCAATTTTGGTTACCATATCACAAAAAAAGATGTTGAGAGTCTGGAAAAAATTCAGAGAAGAGCAACTAAGATGATCCAAGCCCTGAAGACTAAAACATACGAAGAACGGCTGCGGGACTTGGGCTTGGCCAGTCTAAAAAAAAAGAAGAAAGAGGGGAGACATGAAAGCAGTTTTCCGGTATATGAGGGGCTGCCACAAAGAAGAGGGGGGTCAGGTTGTTCACCAGAGCACCAGAGGGAAGGACGAGAAACAATGGATGGAAACTTATCAAGGAAAGAAGCAACCTGGAATTAAGGAGAAACTTCTTGACAGTGAGGACAATCAACCAGTGGAATAGCTTGCCTCCAGAAAGCATGGGCGGTCCATTGCTGAAAGTTTTTAAAAAGAGACTGGACAGTCACCTGTCTGAGATGGTATAGTTCTCCTGCTTGAGCAGGGGGCTGGACTAGAAGACCTCCAAGATCCCTTTCTATTCTATTCTATTCTATTCTATTCTATTCTATTCTATTCTATTCTATTCTATTCTTCATAAGTCCACCAGCTCTCAGCTCCAGCATTATTGGTTAAGCTGTTCTGAATAGAGAAGATCAAAATCAGAACTAGAAGGGACCTTGGAGGTCTTCTAGTCCAACCCGCTGCTCAAGCAGGAGATCCTATACCATTTCAGACAAATGGCTGTCCAATCTCTTCTTAAAAACCTCCAGTGATGAAGCACCCATGATTTCTGGTGGCAAGCTGTTCCCCTGGATTGTCCTCACTGTCAGGAAGTTTCTCCTTAATTCCAGGGTGCTTCCCTCCTTGATTAGTTTCCATCCATTTGTTTCTTGTCTGGCTTTCAGGTGCTTTGAAAAATAAATTGACCCCCTCTTCCTTGTGGCAGCCCCTCAAATACTGGAGTACTGCTATCATATCTCCCCTCTTTCTTCTTTTCTTTAGACTAGCCAAACCCAAGTTCTGCAGCCGTTCTTCGTATGTTTTAGTCTCCAGGCCTTGGATCATCTTAGTTGCTCTTTCTTGCACTTTTTCCAAAGTCTCAACCTTTTTTTTTGTGATATGGTGACCCAAATTGGCTGCAGTATTCCAGGCGTGGCCTCGCTAGGGTTTTATAAAGCAGTACTAACACTTTGCGTGGTCTTGATTCAATGCCCTTTGGTAACAAAACGTTCAGGAATTATATTGAAACAAGCTTGGAGAACAAACCACAGCCAAAACCTATAAATCTGAGCTACAAGTATTGTGTATTCCATCGAGCAGGCATCTGATGGCTTTAGGCTTCCGCCCGGACAAAGTGCCAGCACTCTGGCACTCCATTCTTTTTAGAGGATTAAGCACAGAACCGAGTTTGGCCATCAACTCTCCTGGTCTCCATGGAGCTGAATTAGACGAATGCCGTGTCGCCTAGATTCTTGCATAAGTGTTAACGAGGTTCACCTCCCTGCAGCGCTGTAACTATTTTCGTAGCTTTGTGCAGAGGTGTGAGAAGGGAAGAGAAAGGCTGGCGCTGTCCTTGCGGTCACCAATTACTCTTTTCTTTCCTCGAAAACAAAGGGAAAAGTCGAAATTTGCTTTCTGTTTGCCGAGGCTGGCTGCTTTCGGTGGTCTGAAGTCCACGCGGCTTGATGTGTTTCCTGTGTAGCATGGATTGTGTGGACGCTTCCGGCTTGAAAACCCCATGAGCGACGAATAAATGAAGTTGTCCGTGGGCTAGAGAAGCTACCAAAACACCATCCAGTGAGCCCCTTTGGATGATCTTGACTGACCTGGCAAAGCTAAACAGACTTAGATGTGGTCCATCCTTTTGGAGAACGTACCCCAAATTCTAAGAGCGTTAATTAGAGTAGAAAACTGAGAAACTATGACAAAGGAGGAAGAAAGCAAGTCACTTCCAGATCGTTGCCAAGAAAATTAGAATAGAATAGAAAAGAGCGAGAAGGGACCTTGGAGGTCACCTAGTCCAGCCCCCTGCTCAAGCAGGAGACCCCATATGATTTCAGACAAGTGGCTGCCCAGTCTTTTCTTAAAAACTTCCAGTAGTAAAGCACCCACAATTTCTGGTGGCAAGCTGTTCCACTGGTTAATTGTCTTCACTGTTAGAAATTTCTTCTTAATTCCAGGTTGCTTCTCTCCTTGAGTAGTTTCCATCCATTGTTTCTTGTCTGGCCTACAGGTGCTTTGGAAAATAAATTGACCCCTTCCTTAGTCTCCAAGCGTTGGATCATCAAAGTTGCTCTTCTCTGCACTTTCTCCAAAGTCTCAACCTCTTTTTTGCAGTGTGGGGATCAAAACTGGATGCAGCACTCCAGGTGTGGCCTTACTAAGTAAGGTTAGACCACACCTGGAATACATAACAATAATAAATATGATCTGTCTTGACTTAAAGAAGAGTTTCTGGGTTATCATCATCATCACCACCAACAACAATAACAAATAGAATAGGATAGGTGTAAGGATCCACTTCAGTCCACATCTTAAGAAAGCAGATCTCTTGGAAACGGTCTCTTCCAACAGGAACTTTTATTAAAAGAAACTGATAACGGGCATGATAGAGAGGATCCCAGGGGTTCCCGTATACATCATCGATGTTTAAAGTGTCCCTAAGCAAACTTAGGCCAGCAAATTTCTAGGCGTTAAACTCATGAAAGATAACATCAAACTGGCTCCAGGAAGTTACTTTGTAGTGAATGGAGGAAGTGAAAGTAATAATACCCCTCTTCCTGTGCCCCCTCCCCCTTGGGAGTATGGCAGGACCCAGGAAATAGTAATAATTGGTTTTAGATTAGAGGAGATAGATAGAAAGGAAAGATAGGATAGGATAGGACAGAACAGAACAGAATAGAATAATGATAGAATAGAGTAATGATAGAATAGAATAGAATAATGATAGAATAGAACAGAACAGAACAGAATAGAATAGAATAATGATAGAATAGAGTAATGATAGAATAGAATAGAACAGAACAGAATAGAATAGAATAATGATAGAATAGAGTAATGATAGAATAGAATAGAATAATGATAGAATAGAACAGAACAGAACAGAATAGAATAGAATAATGATAGAATAGAGTAATGATAGAATAGAACAGAATAATGATAGAATAGAATAGAACAGAACAGAATAGAATAGAATAATAATAGAATAGAGTAATGATAGAATAGAATAGAATAATGATAGAATAGAACAGAACAGAACAGAATAGAATAGAATAATGATAGAATAGAGTAATGATAGAATAGAATAGAATAATGATAGAATAGAATAGAACAGAACAGAACAGAATAGAATAATGATAGAATAGAGTAATGATAGAATAGAATAGAACAGAACAGAATAGAATAGAATAATGATAGAATAGAGTAATGATAGAATAGAATAGAATAATGATAGAATAGAACAGAACAGAACAGAATAGAATAGAATAATGATAGAATAGAGTAATGATAGAATAGAATAGAATAATGATAGAATAGAATAGAACAGAACAGAACAGAATAGAATAATGATAGAATAGAATAATGATAGAATAGAACAGAACAGAACAGAATAGAATAGAATAATGATAGAATAGAGTAATGATAGAATAGAATAGAATAATGATAGAATAGAACAGAACAGAACAGAATAGAATAGAATAATGATAGAATAGAATAATGATAGAATAGAATAATGATAGAATAGAACAGAACAGAACAGAATAGAATAGAATAATGATAGAATAGAGTAATGATAGAATAGAATAGAATAATGATAGAATAGAACAGAACAGAACAGAATAGAATAGAATAATGATAGAATAGAGTAATGATAGAATAGAATAGAACAGAACAGAATAGAATAGAATAATGATAGAATAGAATAATGATAGAATAGAATAATGATAGAATAGAACAGAACAGAACAGAATAGAATAGAATAATGATAGAATAGAGTAATGATAGAATAGAATAGAATAATGATAGAATAGAACAGAACAGAACAGAATAGAATAGAATAATGATAGAATAGAGTAATGATAGAATAGAACAGAATAATGATAGAATAGAATAGAACAGAACAGAATAGAATAGAATAATAATAGAATAGAGTAATGATAGAATAGAATAGAATAATGATAGAATAGAACAGAACAGAACAGAATAGAATAGAATAATGATAGAATAGAGTAATGATAGAATAGAATAGAATAATGATAGAATAGAATAGAACAGAACAGAACAGAATAGAATAATGATAGAATAGAGTAATGATAGAATAGAATAGAACAGAACAGAATAGAATAGAATAATGATAGAATAGAGTAATGATAGAATAGAATAGAATAATGATAGAATAGAACAGAACAGAACAGAATAGAATAGAATAATGATAGAATAGAGTAATGATAGAATAGAATAGAATAATGATAGAATAGAACAGAACAGAACAGAATAGAATAGAATAATGATAGAATAGAGTAATGATAGAATAGAACAGAACAGAACAGAATAGAATAGAATAATGATAGAATAGAATAATGATAGAATAGAATAATGATAGAATAGAACAGAACAGAACAGAATAGAATAGAATAATGATAGAATAGAGTAATGATAGAATAGAATAGAATAATGATAGAATAGAGTAATGATAGAATAGAATAGAATAATGATAGAATAGAGTAATGATAGAATAGAATAGAATAATGATAGAATAGAACAGAACAGAACAGAATAGAATAGAATAATGATAGAATAGAGTAATGATAGAATAGAATAGAATAATGATAGAATAGAACAGAACAGAACAGAATAGAATAGAATAATGATAGAATAGAGTAATGATAGAATAGAATAGAATAATGATAGAATAGAGTAATGATAGAATAGAATAGAATAATGATAGAATAGAACAGAACAGAACAGAATAGAATAGAATAATGATAGAATAGAGTAATGATAGAATAGAATAGAACAGAACAGAATAGAATAGAATAATGATAGAATAGAATAATGATAGAATAGAGTAATGATAGAATAGAATAATGATAGAATAGAACAGAACAGAACAGAATAGAATAGAATAATGATAGAATAGAGTAATGATAGAATAGAACAGAACAGAACAGAATAGAATAGAATAATGATAGAATAGAATAATGATAGAATAGAATAATGATAGAATAGAACAGAACAGAACAGAATAGAATAGAATAATGATAGAATAGAGTAATGATAGAATAGAATAGAATAATGATAGAATAGAGTAATGATAGAATAGAATAGAATAATGATAGAATAGAACAGAACAGAACAGAATAGAATAGAATAATGATAGAATAGAGTAATGATAGAATAGAATAGAACAGAACAGAATAGAATAGAATAATGATAGAATAGAATAATGATAGAATAGAATAATGATAGAATAGAACAGAACAGAACAGAATAGAATAGAATAATGATAGAATAGAGTAATGATAGAATAGAATAGAATAATGATAGAATAGAACAGAACAGAACAGAATAGAATAGAATAATGATAGAATAGAGTAATGATAGAATAGAACAGAACAGAACAGAATAGAATAGAATAATGATAGAATAGAATAATGATAGAATAGAATAATGATAGAATAGAACAGAACAGAACAGAATAGAATAGAATAATGATAGAATAGAGTAATGATAGAATAGAATAGAATAATGATAGAATAGAGTAATGATAGAATAGAATAGAATAATGATAGAATAGAGTAATGATAGAATAGAATAGAATAATGATAGAATAGAGTAATGATAGAATAGAATAGAACAGAACAGAATAGAATAGAATAATGATAGAATAGAATAATGATAGAATAGAATAATGATAGAATAGAACAGAACAGAACAGAATAGAATAGAATAATGATAGAATAGAGTAATGATAGAATAGAATAGAATAATGATAGAATAGAACAGAACAGAACAGAATAGAATAATGATAGAATAGAATAATGATAGAATAGAGTAATGATAGAATAGAACAGAACAGAACAGAACAGAATAGAATAATAGTAGAGTAGAGGAGAAGAGAATAGAAGAAGACAATAATAGAATGGAATGAATAGGATAGGATAGGATAGAGTAGAATAGAATAGAATAGAATAATGATAGAATAGAACAGAATAGAGTAGGAATAGAATAGAATAATGATAAAGTAGAATAGAATAGAAGAGAGTAGTGATAGAATAGATTAGAATAATGATAGAATAGAATAGAATAGAATAATGATAGAATAGAATAGGAAATAGAATAGGAAATAGAATAGAATAGGAAATAGAATTGAATAGAATAAACCTGGAATTAAGGAGAAACTTCCTAACAGGGAGGACAATTAACCACTGGAACATCTTGCCATCAGAGGTTGTGGGTGCTCCATCACTCCAGGTTTTTAAGAAGAGACTGGACAGCCACTGGTCTGAAATGGTATAGGTCCTCCTGCTTCAGCAGGGGGCTGGACTAGAAGACCTCCAGGGCCCTTTCCAGCTCTATTCTGATTGATTGATCGATTGATTGACCAAAAAGCAGGAGGCCAAAATTTCATTTCCCATTGAGGGGTCCAGTTGCTTCAAATCCACCTACCCGCCCGGTTCTTCCTCTGGAGGTGTGCATTTCTGTAGGATCCCCACGGCTAGCTTCCCGTATCATGCTGAGATTGCCCATTCTTGCCCCACCATTCCCCCTAAGACTTAGCAACCGTTGCACAATCGTGCTTCTGATCATCCTCTGCCCGGAAGCTCTGGGGTTAAGCTTCCCCGTAGGTGCGTGGCCAGGTAGACAGGTGTTAGCTTGCAAAGCTTCTCGGCCACGCCAGCCAGTCAGCCCCGATCAGCGGCTGTTTGGGAATCAGGATTACAGAGATTAATGATGAGCTGCGATAAGCTGCAGCTGATGCCAAGCTCTTCCCCTTTTACACCTAATTAGCCTCATTAATGAGTCTGCTGCTCTCCACGGAGAGGGGCTTCCTCCCCGGAATAGCAGGCAGAGATGCCTCTCCCAGGTAGATGTAGGTAGGCTGAGCCCCCTTAATTATGGAGCTTATCTGACTCTCGGTCAGGTGAAGATAGCAAGAGAGTTTAACCCGAACTGTGGCTGTTAGCAGTGGCTGTTATGAGACTCTTAACTCTTAAAATTAGAATAGAATAGAGTTGGAAGGGACCTTGGAGGTCTTCTAGTCCAGCCCCCTGCTCAGTCAGGAGAACCTATACCATTTCAGACCAGTGGCTGTCCAGTCTCTTCTTGAAAGCCTCCAGTGATGGAGCACCCACAACTTCTGGTGGCAAGCTGTTCCACTGGTTAATTGTCCTCACTGTTAGGAAGTTTCTCCTTAATTCTAGGTTGCTTATAGAATAGAATAGAATAGAATAGAATAGAATAGAATAGAATAGAATAGAATAGAATAGAATAGAATAGAATAGAATAGAATAGAAGAGAGAATGGAATAGAATAGAATAGAATAGAATAGAATAGAATAGAATAGAATAGAATAGAATAGAATAGAAAATATGGAATGGAATGGAATGGAATGGAATAGAATGAGCTGGAAGGGACCTTGGAGATCTTCTAGTCCAGCCCTCTGCTCAAGCAGGACAACCTATACCATTTCAGACAAGTGATTGCCTAGCCTCTTCTTAAAAATCTTCAGTGCTGGAGCGCCCACGATTTCTGGAGGCAGGCTGGTTAATTGTCCTCACTGTCAGGAAGTTTCTCCTTAATGCTAGGTTGCTTCTCTCCTTGATGAGTTTCCATCCATTGCTTCTTTTCCTGCCTTCTGGTGCTTTGGAGAATAGATTGACTCCCTCTTCTTTGGGGCAGCCCCTGAGATATTGGAAGACTGCTATCGTGTCTCCCCTATTTCTTCTTTTCTTTAGACTAGCCAAACCCAAGTCCCGCAGCCGTTCTTCATATGTTTTAGTCTCCAGGCCTTGGATCATCTTATTTGCTCTTCTCTGCACTTTTTTTTCAAAGTCTCAACATCTTTTTTGTAATATGGTGACCAGAATTGGCTGCAGTATTCCAGGTGTGGCCTCACTAAGGCTTCTTTAAAGTGGTACTAATAATTCCTCGGGATGCTTTTGAAGAGAGCTTATGAGGTAGAGCGAAGACTGGATTTTCCTGGAAGAGCATTAAAGGGTCTGGACTGAAGCTCGCTGCATCACCAGGTGGTGCTCCTTCTAGGAATTTCGGTGAGCATCTATTCTTCTTTTGCAGTCGTTGCAACTCAGCTCTTTGGCCAAGACGATCTTGACTGGGGCAAAATGAGACAGCTGGATCCAATTCTTTTCTGGTTCTGCAAGGTGAAGAGAGCTGAACTCTTCTGCACCAGAAGAGAAAGCCACACGGTTCCGTCACGAGTCCACCTGCGTGTGATAAGGTTGCCCTCTTTTTATGGGGCAACACTTTTAGGGGTTCTGCCTCTCCATTTTCCGGGTCCCCTTTGCAGAGGACAAGACAGGAGTAGGGAAAAAAACCAACCCTCAACCTTTGCCTGGAGGGACCATGAAAACGGAGACTCTTCCAACTTGTCCTCCCAAAGATGCAGAGTTCTGGGCACGTCTGTGAGACTGGTGCGTGTTTTTTTGCCCGTGTTTGCTCAACAAACTTGGCACCGGGGAGGTGTAACGAGCAGAGCAGCTCTTCCAAGGCCTGCTCAACACAACACACTGACTCTACGAGGATTGCAGAACCAGACCGGGTCTTGCGGTGTGCCAGTTGCTGGTCTGCTAGGAAAGGGAGCCCTCGGTGTTGTTGGTAAGATGACATTCGGTATGTGTGTGTGTGTGTGTGTGTCTGTAAATGCAGAATGGAAAGGATGGGGGTACCCATGTAGGTTTGCCAGAGCTAAGAGGCTTCCTCCGAGTGTCTTCCTGGCCTCCCGACTCGTCGTCCATCTGCTCTCTGTCAGAGCCCGTGAAGAGTGCGCTTGGACCACTGCCCCGGAGTTGTGGTGCGGAGCTGGTCATGTGCTTGTCTCCACGACAACTCAAGCTGTGTAACTGCCCTGCACGTTGCCAGATGCTTCCCGGGGGGGGGGGGGGGGGCACGTGATCTAATTAGACGGTCACTTCTCTTCTCTTTCCCCCCCTCCTGTGGGGATGAAAGGCATGGGGTGGCTCTTCCCGTGACGGAGGTGTGAAAGGAAGCTGCAAGCGTGGATGGCAGCGGTCACGTGCTTGCACAGAGGATTAGCCCCCCCCCTTGCAGGAAAGGGCCCCCCCTCTCTCTCGCAGGGACCACAGGCTCTGCAGAATTTTCAGGCAGGGCGGGATGGGGGGGGGATTGAAATCTGGAAGACACAGCAGGATTCCTCTGGAGGTTTGGGGGGGAGTTGGGGGTTTTGGCTTTGTAGAGCAGAAGGAAAACAATTAGCAATGAAGAGTCTCTGAATTTGGGGGAAAATAGACATCAGGAGGAAGAGGAGGAGGAGGAGGAGAAGGAGAAGAAGAAGAAGAAGAAGAAGAAGAAGAAGAAGAAGAAGAAGAAGAAGAAGAAGAAGAAGGTTGGAAGGGACCTTGGAGGTCATCTAGTCCAACCCCCTGCTTAGGCAGGAAACCCTATACCATTTCGGACAAATGGCTGTCCAGTCTCTTCTTAAAAACTTCCAGTGTTGGAGCATTCACTGCTTCTGGAGGCAGGTTGTTCCACTGGTTAATTGTCTTCACTGTCAGGAAGTTTCTCCTTAATTCCAGATTGCTTCTCTCCTTGGTTAGTTTCCACCCATTGCTTCTTGTCCTGCCTTCGGGTGCTGTGGAAAATAGCTTGACTCCTTCTTCTTTGTGGCAACCCCTGATAAATTGGAAGACTGCTATCATGCCCCCCCCCCCCGGTCCTTCTCTTCATTAAACTAGACATATCCAATTCTAGCAACTGTTCTTGGTATTTTTTAGCCTCCAGTCCCCTGATCATCTTTGTTGCTGTTCTCTGCACTCTTTCCAGAGTCTCAGCATCTTTTTTACATCGTGGTTACAAAAACTGGATGCAGTATTCCAAGTGTGGCCTTACCAAGGCATTGCAAAGTGGTATTAACACTTCATGTGATCTTCATTCCATCCCTCTGTTCATGCAGCCCAGCACTGTGTTGGCCTTTTTGGCAGCTGCAGCACACGGCTGGCTCCTATTTAAGGGATTGTCCACTAGGACTCCGAGGTCCCTCTCACAGTTGCTACCATTGATCCAGGTAACCCCTATACTTGCTTTAGAGGGGGTTTCCCTGCGGGTGAGATCCTCACACCCAGCAGAGAAAGTGGTGATCTCCCAGTTGGGCATTGCAGTTGTTGCAGGCAAAAAGGAGAAATCCGTGTTT